>PVKA01048412.1:0-13799 GCA_004027165.1 Ctenomys sociabilis
TTAAAATCACTGCATATTATGTAATTTTTTTCAGCTTCGCAAAGACTTCACATTTCAGAAGGTAAAAACCCACCAAATTGGGGCCAGGGAGATGGCTCAGTAGAATAAGCACATTCCTGGCAAGTGCAAGGGTCTGAGTTCAATCCCTGGTTCCACAAAAAAAAAAAAAAAAACAGTCACCAAACTAGCTGAGTGTGGTAATCCGAATCTGTAATCCATGTCTGTGGAAACCTGAGGCAGAATTGGCACCAGCTGAAATCCAATGTGGGCTACATATGGAGCTCAAGACCAGCCTGGGCTACATAGTGGGAGACCAAGTCTCAAAGAATCACTCCCTAAAAAATCCAAGTCTCCAGTATTTAACTTGTACAAATACTCTAGCCACCACGCCCGGCTCTTTTTTTTTTTTTTTTTTTTGATGCTTCACTTTTTATATCATCTAGGAAATGCACATTTAAAACAAGAACCAAGCCAGGCGTGGTAGCGCATGCCTATAATCCCAGCACTTGGGAGGCTGAGACAGGAGGATTGTTGTGAGTTCAAGACCAGCTTGAGCTACAAAATGAGCTCGAGGCCAGCCTGAACTGCATAGTGAGACCCTGTCTCAAAAAGACAAAAAAAAAAAAAAAAAAAAAACAAACAAACCCAAAACACTACTAACATGCAGTGCTGGAGAGGATGCAGACCAACAGGAACTTTCCAAATCACTGCTGGAAGAAACACAAATGCCCATAGTCACTCTGGGCTGGAAACTTAAGCCAACAAAAATCTGCAGAGGGGCCGGGGAGATAGCTCAGCAGAATAAGTGCTTGCCTGGCAAGTGCAAGGTCCTGAGTTCAATCCCCGGTACCACCCAAAAAAAAAAAAAAAAGAAAAAAAGAAAAAAAAACACCCTGCAGAGAGTTTCTAGCAGCTTTATTCATAATTGCCATAACTTGGAAGCAACCAACATGTCCCTGGAGGTATAGGATAAACTGGTACTTCCAGAGAAAACACTATTACTCAGCATTAAAAAAGAAATGAGCTATTAACCTGTAAAAAGGCGAGAACAAAACGTCCATGCCTACTATTGTAGATATTTGCATGATATCATTCTAACCATGAGACATTCTGGAAGTAACATTGTATTTGTCAGAGGGTGGGGTGGGGGGATGAAAGGCAGAGTAGAGGCAACTCAGGGCAGTGAGGAGTCTGCATGACAGGAGAGTGATAGGAAGGTGTCACCACACATCTGTCTAAACTCATAGATGGGGCCCCAGATGTGGTGGTGCACACCTGAAACCTCAGTGCTGGGGAGGCTGAGACAGGAGGATCACTATGAGTCTGAACTGCCTGGCAAAACCACGCATCATAAAAAAAATAAAAGCCCAGGCAGGACAACAGTGTAACTATGGTCTTCAGGTGACAATGACCCTTCAATGGAGGCTCACTCAGCCTAGCACACTCAGGACTGTGCAGCCTACTGACCACTGGGGTGTCTGGGAGTGCACAGCAATAGGGTTATGTGGAAAAGCTGTATTTTCCACTCAATTTGTTTTTGAGACAGAGTCTCACTATGTAGTACATGCTGGGTTTGAACTCACTATGTAGCCCAAGCTGGCTTTAAACTCATGGAGTTTCTCCTGCCTCAGCCTCCACAGTGCTGGGATTATAGGCATGTGCCACCATGCCCAGCTTCCACTCAATATTTGTGAACCTAAAAGTACTCTAAAAATAAGGTTCATTAATTAAAAGTAAAATGAAATAGCCATTTGATTCAGAAAATATGGTATCCTGAAGGTTATGAAAGAACTACAAAAATATTTGGTTTCTGGAAGGGTAGTTATTTTAAAAATTAATCCACCCATTCTTCAGAAGTGCAATAGTACAAAGCAAACTTTATGCTAAATTCCCAAAATTAAATACATACAGGAATAATGAATAAACCAGAGACAGACAGACAGACATAAAAATAAGATCTCAGAAAGAGATTCTGGAGTCCAAAAACCGAAAATGGACCTGGTGTGCTCAAGACCCTGGGTTCCATTTCCACAGAAAGAAAGGGAAGGAGAAAGGGAAAGAGGGAGAGAGGGAGGGAAGGAGGGGCCTCTAAGAGCTCCCAAAGGGAGGCACTGTACTAGACTCTGAACATTTGAAAAGTAGGCACATTGAAGCACACACAGCAAATAGAAATAATCTGCTTAATATATTCTATCCTAATAAGTCACAGCATATTATTTATATTCAGCTTCTATCATGAGCCTGTAAGAATCTCAAAGCTTTTTATTTTTATTTTTTAATGAGCAAGCTATACTCAAGTCTTATCTTCAGGTCAAGTAATAAAGAATGTGCATAATACACTGACGTGCCCTGGAATCTCTCTTCAGAGACTGCAAACTCAACAGAACTCAGTTTTGTTTTGTTTTTCTGCGGTATGGGAGATCAAACTCAGGACCTTGCACGTGCCAGGCAGGCACTTAGGCCAGTGAACTGTCTCCCTGGCCCAAGACAACTCAGTATGGCCCACAGAAATGCTTTCCTTGGGGTTGGCCAAACAGCTGAGGGGACTAAATGCTTGCTTAGGCAGAGCACAGTGGCCAGGGTTTGACACCTTTAGATCCCTGCAAATCCCAATGTGCTATGCCCCTCTAGGGCACGCTGAGACAAGATTGAGACTGGGAGTGGTGGTGCATGCCTATAATCCCAAAGCTTGGGAGGCTGAAAACAGGAGAATCACTATGAGTTTGATCTACATAGTGAAACCCTATAGACCTTGTCTTAAAACACAAAAATTTAAAAAAAAAAAAAAAAAAAAGAAGAAGAAGAAGAAGCTCTAGTCAAGATCCTTTCATCTCTAGTCAAGATCCTTTCATCTAAAATTTCTTAGGGTCAGTGAGATAGCTCAACAGACTAAGTGCCTGCTTTGGCAAGCCCAGGGGACCAGTTCAATCCCTGACCCCCATGCCTCTCACTGGCCTGACCCACCAACAACTGAGTCCAGGCATATGCCTGTAATCAGGTGGCAGGGGATGAAAACAGGAAGATCACTACAAGTCCAACCTGTGTAGTGAGACCCTGTATCACATACATAAAAAATTAATACATAAATAAAATTTCTTTGTGAACTTTTACATATATTTTAACATTCTGCATTAGAAACTGATACTTTTTCCTTCTATTTCAATTTTCCTGTTTATTGAGGTCTACACATAATTTCAGAATGACATTAAAAAAAGTCTACTGCAAAGAAATGATGGCCAATGATTGTTCATTATCTACAATAACTGTGTGATATGAGAAGTTGTAAGAGAATAAATGCTTATGATCAACTGTGAAGAACCATTCCTTTTTGTCAAGTTAGTAGCTTTGCTGTTATTATTAGTATCTGGCAATACTTTTATACTACTTATTCCTTTAAACACAGCATACATTCAACTATCAATACTTCAGGAGTCAAATGTAGCCAGGCGTGGTGGCGCATGCCTGTAATCCCAGCACTTGGGAGGCTGAGGCAGGAGGATTGTGAGTTTGAGACCAGCATGAGCTACAAAATGAGTTTAAGGCCAGCCTGAACTGCATAGTGAGACCCTGTCTCAAAAAATACAAAAAAAAAAAAAAAAAAGTTAAATGTGCCTTACATAGATAAACCTCAAGTGGTACTGTCAGGTTTAAAATTCTGTACCAGAACTTTGTATTGACTGGCGTGTCACCAATGATAACATTTTTCTTCTTACGTAGCCAATTTACAAACACATGCTGGACCAGGAAAATGGCTCAGTGGAATAAGCACTTCCCCGGCAAATGCAAGGGCCTGACTTCAAACCCCGCTTCCACAAAAAAACAAACAAAAAACACAAACACATGCCTCACAGAGTACACTAATGGAAAACTTGGTTCAAATTCTAAGTGATCCTTTCTATGTGATTACACCCAAGCCATCAATCAGGCATAAACGGAATAAAGGCTCCGGAATAAAGGCTCCATGTGTGCCAGGAGCTAAGTCCAGGCACTCGGGCGCTTCCCATGTCCCACAGAAGCTGACACCGATCCCACACCCACGTGATATGGGGAAGGGCACCCTTGGCTCACCTAAGTGCAGGGACCTCATCAACGCCTGAAGTGCAAAACAGCAAAAAAACAATTTTTTGGCCATTTTCCTTCCTGGCTTTTCCCATTCTCCTCTTTCTCCCTTTCTCTTTCTTTCCTTCTTTCTTTCAGCATCATAAAGTTCTCAGGCATTTTTTAATGCTGAGAAACATGACAGAGGCAAGACCATTCACTTATACACACTAGATGGGTAAGACAATGATCCTGAGAAACATCAGATTTTTTGAAACTAGCAGTTAAGTGGTAGGATTCTCACCCCGACTAACTATATATGCTGATACCTGCGATCCAAACTACACTGAATTTAACAAAGTGTAATAGAAGGGTCACGCTTCAAATGCCTGCCATTCTGGTCTTTCTAAATATGTACTTCTTGTCATGACATAACAGCTATTACTACACTGCCCTTTTTTAAAGGGTAGTAAAAAGACAAAAAATGTCACAAGACAGTCACGCTACAATGCTACTATGCTGTATATAAATGGATTTCTAAATATCTATGTAAATAGATGTAGGGCTGGCAAGATAGCTCAGTGGTCTAAAGCGCCTGCTTTGGCAAGCTTACGCAAGCTCTCAGGGACCCCGCCCACCCGCAAGAAGAGAGTCCATGATGTGTAGCGAGACACTGTAATAAATAAAAATTAAATTAAAAAATAAATAAATAAATAGATGTAGTGTTCATTCCTATTTTTTTTAAATTCTGTTTTCTTCTTCATATTCTGTATGGACTTAAGAGTTTAGTATCTGAATACTTGATGAAAAATACATGTTCCATGTTATGCCTATGATGTCTGATATTTAGACTAATAGTGTGGGTAAACTGAACTGCATATGTTGCAGGGTAATAATAAACTTCTCTTCTGAAGGGTTAACAACCTAAATTTTCAGATCAAAACTTAAGGCTGCAAGGTCAGCCAACATTTTGGCCCTAGCCTTTCAAGGTCAGTGAAACTCAGGACATAGGAGAATTTGTAATGTAACATTATGTAACTCAGTAGTGCCTCAAATTTTCTGATCAAGGAGATTATGGGGCCTCAGAGGAATGCAATCAATGATGTATGTATAGTGTGCCTAAGGAGAGTCACAAGGAGAGAAAACTTTCTCTCAGGCTACCACAAAGAGCAAATTGCTGAAGCAATGGCCATGACTCATCCACAAGGCTGACACTGACAAGGGATCTACAAAGTGTGGTACAAGGTTACAGGGTAACCTCAGGATAAACCCTGAGGTACCTGACTGACCTTATCAGACAGGAAAGTTACATTTTTTGTTATATAGGTCTTGCTTTAACTCAGTCTTAACCATCCAGCGGAAAAATATAAAAATGGAGGTATATAAAGTAAAGTCATATTAATATATGAGCTGTGGTGAATGGCTCAAGTCAACAACTTCTGTGGATAACCTGCTTCTATTGTGAACTGCTGATCTGTGTTGGATTGTTTTATTTTATATATATATATATATATATATATATATATATATATATATATATATATATAGTTAGCCATCCATGTTTTGAAAATCTGTAACATGTATTGTATGTTACCCTGTTTATGTGATTTTTTTTCTCTTTGTTTTTGCTTCTATTCTTCACTGTTCAAGTTAAAATACAAATAAACAAATTTTTTTAAAAGATTTATTTATTTGGGGAAGATGGCTCAGTGGAATAAGCACTTCCCCGGCAAGCGCAAGGGCCTGAGTTCAATCCCCAGTTCTGCCAAAAATAAATAAATAATTGTATTTATAAAATAGTGGCTTAGTTTATATAAAGATGCACACTAACACTCTTTCAAGACTTACTGAACATTTTACAAGGTGGCTTTCCTCATCCATTAAAAATTTACACAGGCCAGGCATGGATGGTGGCACCTGCCTTGTAATCCCAGCACTCAGGAGGATAAGGCAGGAGGATCATGGAATTCAAGGCCAGCAGGGCTACACAGTGAGCTAAAGGCCAGACTGAACTGTATGGATGAAATCTATCTCAAAAGGACAAAAAAATAAAATAAAATAATTTACACAGAAGCAACAGTTTTTTTCAAATTAATTTCCTAACTTTACCTTAAAACATTTAGTGGCTAAGACACCTGTGTCAACCTTAAGAAGGCAATCCTAAGTACTTTTATTTATTTTTTATTTGTTTGTTTGTATTTTAACTTAAAAGAGTGAAAAACAGAAGCAAAAACAAAGAGAACAAATAACATACAGGGTAACACACAATGATACACATGTTACAGATTTTCAAAACATGGATGGCTAATTTTATATATCTACCTATCTATCTATAGATAGAGATAGATAGATATTTTTTAATAAAACAGTCCAACACAGATCAGCAGTCCACAATAGAAGCAGGTTATCCACAGATGTTGCTGACTGGAGTCATTCATAGCTCATTATATTAATATGACTTTACTTTTTTTTTTTTTTTTTTTTGTCTTTTTGAGACAGGGTCTCACTATGCAGTTCAGGCTGGCCTTAAGCTCACTTTGTAGCTCAGGCTGGTCTCGAACTCACAACAATCCTCCTGCCTCAGCCTCCTGAGTGCTGGGATTACAGGCATGCGCCACCACGCCCGGCTTTTGACTTTACTTTATATACCTCCATTTTTATACTTTTCTGCTGGATGGTTAAGACTGAATTAAAGCGAGACCTACATAACAAGAAATGTAAGTTTTATATCTGATGAGGTCAGTCAGGTCCCCTCAGGGTTTACCCTGTAACCCGTACCATACTTTGTAGATCCCTTGTCAGTGTCAGCCGTGTGGATGAGTCATGGCCATTGCTTGACCAATTTGCTCTCTGTGGAAGCCTGACAGTTTTCTCTCCATGTGACTCTCCTTAATCCTAAGTACTTTTTTTTATAAACTGTATTTTATTTTTAAATTTTATTTATTTTGTTGCTGTTGACACAGGGTCTCAGACTCATAGTGAGCCTCCTGTCTCAGCCTCCCCAATGCTGGAATTATAGGTGTGCCACACATCTGGTTTGGCACAGCATGCCTGGGGTTCCAGGACTGGCACAGCATGTGGTACAAGGAACTGAACCTGGATCCTTCCTCCTGCCAGGCAAGCACCTAGACTGCTGAGCTAGTTCCCCAGCCCCTTACTATTTTTTGGGGCTGGGGAAATGGCTCAGTGGAATAAGCACTTCTGTGGCAAGTGTAGGGGCCTGAGTTCAATCCTTGTTTCCACCAAAAAAAAAAAAAAAGATTTTTTAAAAATCTGAAATATTAATGAATATCAGAATGGGTTAAAAATGGTAGTAGTGAGATCGGCCTAGTGATACACACCTTTAATCCTTGTGTGGGAGGCTGGGGCAGGAGGACTGAGTTTAAGGACAGCCCCTACGTAGGGAACCATTTTTTCACTTTTTTTTTTTAATCTTTTTGAGACAGGGTCTCACTATGCACTTTAGGCTGAGATTAAAGGTGTATGTCACCACATCTGGCAGGATAGTCAAAACTTTTTAAATACTCTGAATTCTTTCCTGGCATTTTTTTTTTTTTTTTTTTTTTTTTTTTTTTTTTTTTTTTTTTTTTTTTTGTCTTTTTGAGACAGGGTCTCAACTGTGCAATTCAGGCTGGCCTTAAGCTCACTTTGTAGCTCAGGCTGGTCTCGAACTCACAATAATCCTCCTGCCTCAGCCTCCCAAGTGCTGGGATTACAGGCATGCGCCACCACGCCCGGCTTTTTCCTGGCATTTTAATAAAAGATTAAAAAGTTAAAAACTAAGCTGGGTGTGGTGGCGTAGGTCTGTAATCCCAGCACTTGGGAGGTTGAGGCAGGAGGATTGTTGTGAGTTTGAGATCAGCCTGAGCTACAAAGTGTGCTTCTGGCCAGCCTGAACTGCATAGTGAGACCCTGTCTCAAAAAGACAAAAATAAAAATAAAAATTAAATTAAATTAAAAGGAATTAAAAATAAGTTATTCATGGTGGTGCACACCTAGAATCCCAGCAGTGTGGAGGCTGAGGCAGGAGGATCACAACCAGTTTAAGGCCAACCTGGGCAATAAAGCAAATTCAAGGCCAGCCTGAACTATGTAACTAGACCTTGCTTAAAGAAAAAAAAAAAAAGGCAGAACACATTTATCTCTCTTTTTTTGCCATACCAAAGACTGAACTCGGAACGTGGTGCTTGCCAGGCAGGCACTGATGTCACTGAGCTATATCCCCACCCCCAAGAACATATTTATCTTACTGGGTCTACCTATCTACACATTAGACAACCCTTCACCTGTCATGTTTAAAGCTATATTCACTTAACACTTATCAAAATGTTATCTGTTGAGTCACAAAACACTGTTTAGCCAGCCCTGGTGCCCAAGCCTGCAATCCCAGCCCTGGGCAGGCTGGGATGAAGAGGAGCATTGGGAGTCTCAGGCCAGCCTGGGCTGCAGTGAGTGCAGGCTCAGCCCAAATGCACAGCAAAACCCTGTCCGAAAAATGAAAATGTTTAAATTAAAATCTAAATTGTGACATTCTTTTATTTCATAGAACAGTTACACTACTCAACTATTTCCTATAAACATGTAAGGAATTTTCCTTTGTTACTTACTTATAACTTTTTGGTGTTTGTGAGATATATCACTATATAGCCCAGGCCAGCTTCAAATTCATGATGATCTTTCTGTCTCAGTCTCCTAAGTGCTGGCATTATAGACATGCACCACTGAACCCAGCCTAAATTTTTCTCTGTTTTAGTCCTGGCAATCAAACTTAGGATCTTACACTTACCAGGAAGGTGCTGTGCTGAACTACATCCCAGCCCTAAATTTTATTTTTAAATTAATTAACATTGGGGGCCGGGGAGATGGCTCAGTGGAATAAGTGCTTCCCTGGCAAGCACAAGTGCCTGAGTTCAACCCCCGGTCCCACAAAAAAAAAAAAAAAAAAAAAAAAAAAAAAAAAAAAAAAAAAAAAGAGTACATAGATGCACAAATACACACATAAAGCAAATAAAAATAGAAAACAGTTCATACCTTCATCTCCTTCTGGTGCATATGAAGCTGTAATAATGTCAATATCAGCACAATTCATCACAATCTGATTGGTTGCCTGCCTCACCTAAAGGGAAAAGAGAAATCATCAGTCACAAATAGCCCAGATTATTATCAAGATATATCATATTCAGGTACAAACTTCTAATGATGAATATAATCATTATGTATATTTAAATTGTAACAATAAACTTAATATAAAAAAAACACAAATACAAAAATTTAAAGAAAAAAAGTCCAGATTAATAATATGTACACTATCTTGGGCTTATGGCACAGAAAATTGAAGAGGGGAGGGGCATTTTTTTTTTTTTTAAATCCAAGCTTTGTTAAAACCTAGAGATCCCTGACACCACATGCCACACCTCCCCTGCCCCCAAGTACACTGAGCAGACCACCAAGACCCAGCCTGTAGTGCATGGGGAGGCTGAAAACAGGAGAATCATGAGTCGAGCTGCATGGTGAGAGCCTGTACCAAACACATTAAATAAATAAATAAGCCAGGCATGGTGGTGCATGCCCGTAATCCCAGCACTCTGGAGGCTGAGGCAGGAGGATTATTGTGAGTTGGAGACCAGCATGAGCTACAAAGTGAACTTAAGGCAGCCTGAACTGCATAGTGAGACCCTGTCTCAAAAAGATAAATAAATAAATAAATAAATAAATAAATAAATAAATAAATAAATAAATAAATTTTTCATACATACATGATTAAATGAATACTTTTAATACTGTAGGACAAATCACTTTACACATTATAATAAATGTTTAAGAATTTGAGGGCCAGGAATGTATTCATGGTTTTACTAGTTAGATTAGACTGTAGTGATCCACCTGTTTCCAGCCTCCCAAGAGCTGGGATTACAGATGTGTGCCACCACACCCAGTATCCATTGCCTCTTAGTGAGTGCCCTGTGGGCGGGGCAGGCACAGCAAAATTTTTTAGATTTCTTAAATTTCAAAACATGAACCAGGCATGGTAGTACACATCTGTAATCCCAGCACTTAAAAGCCTGAAACAGGAGAATCTCTGCAAATGTGAGGCTAGCTGGACTTTACAGAGTTCTCAAAAAACAAAAAATAAGGGCCGGGGAGATAACTCAGTGGAATGAGTGCTTTCCTGGCAAGTGCAAGGGCCTGAGTTCAATCCCTGGCTCTAAAAAAAAAAAAAAAAAAAAAAAAAATCAAGTGAATTCTAGCATTAAAATCTTCAATTTCCAAGTTTAAAATAGCAGTGAAGTATTAAAGCTGACATATACACTGTGCTAACAATTTTTCCCTCTGAGCAACTAAAGGATAGTTACTGTACCCTTTGTCTGCCTCCACCCCAAAGTTAAGTCTCTTTGTATTCCTACACTGACTACACTTCAACTAACCACACACTAGTAAAGAGTGCATGCTGACCCTCCATAATAATCTGACCATGAAAGCTCCTATGAGCAAGGAGGAAGTAATCTGACACCTTTTTTACTGAAAACATCTTTACTAAAATCCCTTAGGAACATATTTTACATTTCTTGCAATGAGAGTTAACAGGTTGAATTTCATTTTTGTTTCTGTTTTCATTGCCAGTGCATGAGGAAATCTCCATTGTGACAATTTCAAATACCCATCAACACTAAAGCCTGAGTCACTTTGCCTAACAAGCGATTTTACTGTTAAAATTTATAAATGTTGTCCTGATGGGATGGTGCTACAATTTCTAAATTTAGTACAATGCAATAACTAGTAAATTCAAATTAAGCCAAATGTTTTTCTGTTTTCCTGTTGCTGTTGTTGTGTTTAGCAGTACTGAGGATTAAACCCAGGGCCTTGTACATGCTGGACAAGCCACTGTACTACTCTACCACTAAGCTATCTCTAGCCCTTTTTATTTAATTTTGAGACACCATCTCACTAAGTTGCCCAGACTGGCCTCAAATTTGGAATTCTCCCACCTCAGCCTCCAGAGTATTGGGATTATAGGTACATACAGCTACCTATAAGACTAATAATATGTGCCTAACAGAGGTAAATTTAGGGATGAGAATACATGGAATAGGTTTCAATGGTACCTGTGACATTTTATTTCCCCCAAAACAATATGCACAGCAAGGGCCCCGGGAGACAGCTCAGAAGAATAAGCACTTCCCTGGCAAGTGCAAGGGCCTGAGTTCAATCCTGGGTTCCACCAAAAAAAAAAAAAAAAAAAAAAAAGAAAACACTATGCACAGCATAGAGGGTGTTAACTGTTGAATCTGTGATATAAATCAGCTGTAGAGGAATAAGATAGGTATATAGCTGCATTCTTCCTTCACTGATTAGAGACATCTGCTATAATAAAGCCTGTAGGTATAATATCATGTATGCACCTTGTACGACACCGAAACATTATGAAAACAGTTTGCAATGTATTGATTTGTCAAATCTGTCCTGTTAATTTGTCTTGAAACTGTCTCATTGCTATTTGTTCTTCAATAAAAATGATTAAAAAAAAAAAAAAAAAACACTGCACAGCAAATGTGGCAAAATTTTAAACCTGATGGTGCTGGGGATATAGATCAGGGGCACAGCACCTGCAGGGTAAGCACAAGGTCCTGAGTTTGATTCCCAGTACCAAGAAAAAAATAGTGATTTACTTTTCTATATTTCTTATTTTTTTACTTATTTTTGGTACTAGGGATTGAACTACTTTTCTATATTTCTAAAATAGTTCTTGTGCCAGGAAGATAACTCAGCAGAGTAAGTGCCTGCCAAGTACAAAAGTAAAGAAAAGCAAAATAGTTTTTGACTAAAAATAAAATTTGGGGAGGGTGGGCCAGATAGCTCAATGGACTAAAGTGCCTCCTGAGGTAGGCACAGGATGGGGTTCATCCCCAGCATGACAGCCTTGGCCCCGGGGCACACAGAGACTAGGCATGGTGGTATACACCTATAATCCCATTGCTCCAAGAAACTGAAAACAGAAGGATCACTACAAGTCTGATCTGTTTGGTGAGACTCTGTGGAGCTTGTACTAAATACATTAAATAAATAAAGTGTGGAGAAATAGCTCAGAGGAATAAGCGCCTGTCTGGCAAGTGTAAGGTCTCAAATTCGACCTGCTACCAAGTAAATAAATAAAATTTGCACCATGTATGGTGGCACATATCCCTGGTAGGCTGAGGCTGGAGGATTACTGCCAGCCAGTTCAGGGCCAACCTGAATATATAGAAAGACTGTGTCTCAAAAAGACCTAATTAATCTGTTAATGTTATTTTAAATAAAATCTGTAAAATCTGGAAAGCTAACAAAACAAAATAGCTGCTACCGACTCATGTGCAGATTAGAGTAAGATTTACTTTACAGTAAGAATAGGCTCAATTATGGAGCAAAGTATATAGATAATTATTCAAGACCTTTTACCCAGGTTGTATTGAACAATATCAATTTCTAGAACCCGGAAACTTAAAAAGAAGCACCTGGATGCAAGGCCACAATTCAGGGTACAAAGTCCCTATAATAAAGCTCATACACTTTACTCAAAAGATAATCCACCCAACTTTCTTTCTTTTTTTTTTTTTTTTTGGCAGAACTGGGGACTGAACTCAGGCCCTTGAGCTTGCCAGGCAAACACTTATTCTACTGAGCCCTCTCCCTAGCCCAATCCAAGTTTCACTCAGAAAGAAACTCATTTTTAAACTCAAAGAAGCTCATTTATCTGGTTACACAAACCTCTCCACATTAAGTTCAGTTTTTTTTTGTTTTGTTTTGTTTTTTTGGTAAAACCTGGGATTGAACTCAGACCCTTGTGCTTGCCAGGGAAGCACAAGGATCTGAGTTCAATCCCTGGTTTCGCCAAAAAAAAAAAAAAAAAAGAATAATACATAGGGTCCAGGGAGATAGCTCAAGTTGAACGAGCACTTGCCTGGCAAGTGCTAGGTCCTGAGTTCAATCCCCAGTACCACCAAAACAAAAAACTAAAAGGGCTAGGTATCAATAATGCAAAGGCATAATAAGAGCAAGAAGTAATAACCTGAAAGCAAATAAAACAACTTTAACAAGCAGCTATTACACTAATGAGTTATAAGTGCACACAAAGTAACTTGTATGGTTCTAAATATTCCCGCATCACTCTAGTAATCTATAGATGCTTGCGATGACATTTGAGTGCTGAACAAAGAAAACAAAATTTACATTGTGAAAATTTACAAAGCCTACAAAAGATAATACACACTTAGAAATATTTCTGGGCTGGGGAGATAGCTCAGTAGAAAAACTGCCTGCCTAGCAAGCGCAAGGTCCTGAGTTCAACCCTTGATACCACCAAAAAAAAACAAAGAACAAAGAAAAAAGAAAAATATTTCTAGTTGAGTAATTTTTTTTAAATGTATTTGGTACAGGGTCTCACTACACAGTTCAGAGTCCTAGTGCTCCTCCTGTTTTCAGCCTTCCCAGCACTGGGATTATAAGTGTGCACCACCATGACAGACCTCGTTGGTGGGAGCTCCTGGGAGGCTATAAACAGAAGGATCACTATGAATCTGATTTAGTAGTGAGACCCTGAACACCCAGTAGACCCTTCCCTAAAGACAAAGCCCAGTCCTTGCTCTCACCTAAGTAGGTCCTTAGTCCGCTGAGCTATCTCGGTTAATATTTTAAACCTGAATGCATCCAAAGAGTAAACTTTAGTTTTCTGGAAAATCACTAAAGAATTTCTTTCCAGCTGATGTCAAAGTATAGCACACAATGTA
>PVKA01048413.1:0-13799 GCA_004027165.1 Ctenomys sociabilis
GAATGCACAACAACTTTGTTGGTTAAGAGTAAAGAAATAAAAACATCCAGAAGGCGATCAGCAATAAGGTGAAAATCTTAGATTAAGTTAGGTCAACAGCCTGATACTGTACAGCCCAGAAAATGATTAACCTAGAGCTGCTCCCATCATCATCATAAAATTTTATGTTCCACTCATCCTTTTTAAACATTAGCGAATGTTGGAATACTGTAATCTGAGGAGTCCATGGAGCATGTAGAGGTTGTGCTTGTTGGTGTGGGGCACGGCTGGTTCTCTGTAAGTTTATCAAATTCTGACTCTGCATGATAAAATTTGAGTTCATTCCTTAGCTTGGAGATCATTCATACTTTATATACCTAGTATTTATGTGCATGAAATATATTTCACCTTAGAAATTTAAGAGTTAATAAAGTAAGAAATCTTCAGATGGAGGGTGTGTACTCCAGCGAGCATCTGTGCACCATGCATTATGGGATTTTCACTGCTAGCCTGATTTCCAATGGCAGTGTTTACACACTGTCATGCTACTTCTGCTGATTAGCAGCCCTACCTGGAGGTGTTCATTCAGCTGGGACAATGGGAGAGTTTCTTGCCCTTTCCATCACACTTAATGAACTAGGGAAACTGCTTTTGTGGATTCCTGTATTCTGATTGCAGATATCCTTGGCTTGGATATGAAGGATAATCCTTGGAGAGCAGAGAATGGGAGAGGGGGTCATTTGCGTACAGTGACTGTGCTGTGACTCAGAGCCAGTGGGAATGAACTGGCTCAGGGCAGGCAGGGAGATCTCCAAGGCTCTAGCAGATCCTCAGCACAGGAAGGCATGTGGCAGCCGAGAGGTTTACAGAGAGCTGTGCAAGTCCTTGGACAGTGCTGGGCAGGAAGAACAGGAGAGGTACAGGCAGCAGATCGGGACCTCCAGGGGCAGGGGTGGACTCTCAGCCCCAGTTACAGCTGCACCTGTGGTGCCACTGCAGCTGCTGGGGAAGTGACAGCTGCACTGCCAGAAAGGTCCCATGCCACCTGGTAAGTCAGCTCCCTAACAGATCCCAGGACTCTGCTTGGGGGTGTGTTGGAGACAGCTCAGTGCTATTAGATCCTTCCCAAGAAGGGGAGGAAATAGAGGATGTTTCATAAAAGGGCTTCAGGGGAATGGCTTCTGCCCCCTCAGTGGCCTCTGCCCTCAAAAGAACGTGGGAAATCAAAACTGGTGAGACTTACTTTCCTTTCGGAGGTGGCGAGTCCTGATTCACCTCACTGTGCACCGTTCAGATCACATATTTCATGGTCTCATGCTCCTTTGAGATAAAGAATTCCCTCCCCTGTCCTCTGTAGTCCTTCTCTGGGTGAAGATGCCTAATCTGCGAGTGCTCGCCCTAATGGTTCTTCCCTGAGATGGGGTGCAGCTTGTCTCATCTGGATCTGGTGCTTAGGCCCGGCCTTACTCCCCATGGTGGAGTACTGAGCTGGGCGTGCGTGCTGCTGCACCCCTAAAGCCCCCTGTGTTCTAAGCCTGACCCCGCCCAGTTTCCTTACTTTTGATTATCTCTTGGTCCCAATCCAGCAGGATCATCTTCTCTCAAAGACATCTTTGTCTGAATACAAACTTCAGTGCTGGAAGCCCTAGTCCAATATGAATAGCATGCTCATTTTCCCAAGTTCCCTGCAGTTCATTGTACTTGGGAACTATTGATTATACTAAAAGGACACAATGCTTAATGTTTTATTCGCTCTCTGCTCAGCATGTGGTTTTAACTGACTGGGCTTCTCACACACAGCAGCTTCCAGACAGATCTTAAATACACAGTTTACAAGTTTACCCATAAAAATGTGCTCCTGTTTAAATGGTTCCACAGCCCTGATCACTAATACCTAACCATATGAGCTCCACTTACACCACCTCAGTGCCTCAAATGGATCATCTGCAAGGAAGAAGAGTCAAAGCTGATTTTAAAACATGCTCATGGTTACAGTTGTCTTGCAGACAACCGCCGATGTGGTTCATTCTTAGAAACAGTGGACCAGAGCGTCTTATTCAGACTGTCCGTTTTCCCCACTGCCAGGATGCTCAGCTCATACCTGGCTCCATCCTCTGTGGCCCTGCGGAGGATGCAGTTGTTCAGCTTGTTGCTGTCCCTCCTGTTGTCTCCTTCTCCTGCTTGCTCCTCTCTAATCCTCCTCCCACACATCAGCCAGAGGTCTTCAAAAACGTCCGTCCCATTGTAACTCCTTTGTGCCTAGACTCCTTCAGGGGCTCATCAGTATGTTTAACGTGGGTGGTTTCATAGGATGCACTGACCCCTGCATTCTGTATGACCCCAAGCACAGGGCTCGTTCTGCCTCTGGCAACCCAACTTCTGGGCTCCCACAAGCTCCCCTGTAGAGCTCCTCTTCCCATCCTGCCCCCCACCTGGGTGAAGATCATGGCCTTGCTCACACCTGTTGCAAAGAACAAACTCAATCTGCTTGCCCTGCTTGGCTGTACTCTAGCTTCTTAGATGCATGATCCCCTCAAGCACTTTGCCTGATAGGTTAATTCACAAATTCAGTTCAGGCTTTCTCCTGGACAGCACACCCTGCCTCCCGCTCCCTTTTCTGTTCCTACACTTGAGGGTGAAATGGGATAATGACTGGGTCTGTCTCATAGATTTCCCAGGATTCTTGGGAGCCCTGGGGGAACTACTAGCAGATGTGAAGAGCCTGGTACAGGATGGACCTGGCACAGAAAGCACAGAGGCTGTCCTCAGCCCCTGAGATGCCTGATGTATTTCACCCTATGTTGATATAGGAGAGAGATTCATGGGAAGGGGTTATGTCTGATTTCTGAATGCTGTGTCCTGGTGCTTAGTATGGAGCAAAATTCAGAGCAGATGTTGGGTAGATTTTGTGGGATGAATGAATGAATGAATGAATGAATGAGTGAATGAAGTGTTTTGTGAAATTTCCATGCAGATGTTTTCATAAAGCCAATCTGATTAAAGAATTGAGGGGAGCGGTGTCACAGGAGCTCAGTGTTCCCTGCCTAAATCAGAGAGCTGACTCCCAACTGGAAATTCAGCCTTTGCACCAGGATGATGCCTCCTGTGATTCTTGACAGTGTTGTCTCCTGAGAGCCTGGCCCTGTGGAGACCATGGCAAAGTACTCTAGCCTCAGACACCATTTTCTGGCCTTCAGGGATAAGGGCAAATAATCCTGTTTGGGACACAGTGGTGTTGGTGACATGTGTGATGGGGATCCTATCCTTGTATGCCTTTGGCACTGACTTTTTTGGGCTGTTGTCCTAGATGCTGTAGATGGGATTGCCAAAGACAATCCATGAGTCGATGGTAAGCATGGGTCTGGTTATCTCTCCAGGAAATCAGTGACCCTGAGATCCTGGATCTGGTCCACAGTGCCCTCGGCAGGATGACTGTGGTCCGGCAGATATTCCCATCTGCGAAGGACAACCAAAAGTGCATGAGGAACAATCACCGCATCTCCTCCCTGCTCTGTGACCCCCAGGAAGGCTACCTCCAGATGCTACAGGTTAGTGTTGTCTTCCTCCACTTGGGGCCCTCATCCTACCCTTGGGCAGCTGCAGGGGAAACCCCAGCCCTGGGCCTCCTGAATAGCAGCTGAGTGCTGTTGCCCACAGACTTTAATTACACAAACTCTTGCTGAAATTGAAACTAAGCGACTGACTGGGCAGTGTCCCTGTGTAGCATTGTCAGGCAATTATGCCTGTTGTCAGCATGTGGGATGTGTTAGCTCTCCTGGTGCCTCTGTTGTTTACAAGTTACATGCTTGGGAAAGGAGATTGCTGTCTCTTAGGTCATGATAACTACTTCCTGGGGATGGGGACTTTCTTTAGGCTTTGTCTTGTTAGACGTTACTAATGGAAACATGGCCCCTACAGACCTGGAATTGACCCAGCTCATCTGCTGAGCGTTGAGGTTAAAGTCAATCAAGTTGCTGCTGTGTCCCCAGCTGAGCAGAGAGGAGCCAGAGTGCAGGACTAGGACATGTCCCCCTGCTCCAGTCCTTCCAAGGCAAGGGGGTTCCAAGTGGCTAAGGTCAGTCCCTTAACTACTGCCCAGCATGTGAGCGACAGGCCATTTAATGGGGTGAAGAGACTCATGCTGGTCATGACAAGTGGGTTTTCACCTAGAGATTGGGAGGCACCAAGGAAGAAGTGTGGAGAACTCCCACTGGTCACCCCAAATCCGCTTTCCCATTAGGAATGTCACTCCCCAGAAAACTGCTAGTGATGTTTGCTGGGAGCCACATGACAGAGGTGGCCTAGTAGTTTACATGTGTGACATGATTGCCACTTAGCGTTTGAAACCAGCCCTGCCTTCTTCATTGAGGTAGCTATGAGGAGTGGAAACCAGGGCTTCCAGTCAGAGATGTCTGTAGCTACCGCTTGGGGGTCTGCCCCACCCCAGGACCTTGTGGTGCCATCATGTCAGGGGTTGCACGTCTTGGGGTAGAGGGATTACTGGAATCGTAAGGGGGCTGTAGCCATATGAAACATGCCAAAGCACTGTGTTTACTCTATAAACTTATATTTGGGAGGAAAAAGAAAACTTGTCTCAATAGATAATCAACATGAGAAATACAGTGATTCTGTGGTTCACAAACACTTTTGTTAGTGAACAAGTCAGTGTGCAAACAGAAGCATTTTGCACAAGTTTGCTCCTGTTCACAAACTCCACATCAGATGATGAACAGGGCTGCAGCATCTTCCCTAGACTTGTGGAACAAATTAGGTTCATGAATCCGGTTACCACTGTATATTGTCAGGGGCTGGAAAGCTCTGCAGACACTGGTGCCCATTAAGCAGGGAGCCCATCAGCTGGGGGGGGGGTCTTTCTGAGGTGATAAGAGGCTGCCCAGGAGAGTGGGCCCTGCAGGGCCTGTGAACTTGACAGAGATGGGTTCATGGGTCAGAAAGGTCCTTAGTGCTATTATACCTTTTTGGAGATCTGTTACTTCTTCCTTCTTCCTGGAGACTGCAAGAGCTGGTGAGGGCATATAGGTGCTTTGCACTGGGCCTCAATGTGTCACTCCTGTGCTCCAGGGGCCAGGAGTATCTGTGCTTCACTCCCCCACCCCACACCCTCATGCTGAAGAATCAGTAGTAGGTAATGCTTCTGCTCTGTGTGGGGCCAGACCCCAGGAGGCCCTCACTGCCTGGAATATTGCTCCTGGAAGGGCCTTGCCCCTCTCCAAGTACATACTCTCCTTGCCACAGCCTTGTGTCATATACCTCTGTTCTTCTCTATTTCCTGCTAAATCAAGTGTAGCCTGCTGACAAGGAGGGGCTGCTGTTCATTGCCTGAGCATGGGCTGCACTGGCTTGGGCTGGGGAGAGGACAGTGTTTCTCTTCGCTGTGTTTCCTCTTTTTGCTGTGGACCAAAGATGTGCACTTTGCCCATCAGACATTTAAGGTGCAAAGGATCTGTCCACTGGCAGATGATGAGACAGCAGCGACACCAAGGGGCTGGAGTCCAGCTGTAGCCATCCAAAGTTGCGCTGCACCCAACAAGATGGCAAATCTTGGCACAACACTGAGATGTGTCGCTGGCCATCACTGGATGAATGATGATGTTGGATGAACCACGTGAGGTTTTGGACCTGGGAAGCCTGAGACACCCCCCTTCCTCTGCTCTGGCTAGGACCTAGGCTTTCTAGAAGGAGTGGAAGCCACATGCACCACCACAGAGGTCTTTCAGTAGCCCCAACAGCAGTAGCAGGACAGGAGCCAAACTCTCTGGGTACAAATCCCAGGACTCTACTTCCCAGTTACATATTTTATTCACTTGTCATTCTGGGCCTCTGCTTCCTGATGTGTCAGTTGGGAATTAGACTATTACCTGCACTGTAGAGCTGACAGGAAAGCTCAGTGAGTGAATGCATAGAAACAGTTCCTAGCAGGGCTGAGCTGTTAATGGTGTCATCGTTACTGAGGAAGTGGCCAGCTATGCATGCACACTCTGTGAGGGTAGAGTCCACCTGCCTTTCTGAGCCTGCTTTTGAAAGTAGCACCATGGTAGATGAGTATGCCCCCCACTCCATCCCCTCATTCCAGGCTTCCTGCCCTTTTCTTGTCATACCACTTGAGTTGTAAATGCCTGGCTTGGGAGGGGACCGGCCATGTCTCTCACACCCATTTGACTCTTTCCACAAGTCCCTATTCAATGAAGACCCCTGATAAGGCCTTACAGGGTGAATCTGTGGAAAATGAAGATCTCAACACAACTTATAGCTTCTCTAGAAACTTTTTATCCATATGAAGCAAAACACTTCATTGAAGAAGTTTCCATCTCCATTTTTTGCCTCTGCTTCCTTGTGTGGGGCTAAGATGGGAAGGAAATGTGGATTTATTTACTCCTGCCCAAAAACCACTTGGGCAGCCTGTAGATTCATCTCATTTACAAGCCATTCCCTTCAAGTTTCCTCAGAAACTATTACCACTTCTTTCTTTCCTAATGACAGTGTAGAAGGCAAACTAATTTCTACTAGCCTCTAGCTGTGAGATTTATTGAGAAGACATGAATGTGCTTCCAACAACCAACTCAAGAAAAAAAAAAGATTGATGTCATGGGTTATTAACTTTGTCTTGATGAAATTAATGAAAATCCCCTTGGAAATGGAGTTCTCAAGTCTCTCTCTACTCCCTCCCCAGATGGCTGCACTTGGGATGACAATTTTGGTTTAGGAGTCTGTGAGGACCATTGGGTGTGGGGCATTTCTGCAACGTCATTCCTCTTGGCTTCTCTACCCAGCTGGCCTGAGGAGCTCTATCCTTCTCTATTATGCCTGTGATCAGGGCTTCCTGTGCTCCAAAGCCCGCCAAGCACTATGAGAACAAGTCAATTGTGTTGCTTTTTAGTAGAAAGTCCCTGGAAGAAAAATATCTAAATAAGTGGCTTCTGGTGGTCCAAAAGCATTGTGTTTGCCAGCATGCAGCAGCGCTGTTTATTTTTCCTTACAAAGCACAGTCTGATTTGGGTGTTGCTCTGTCTTGTTTTCTTGACAAGTTAGTTTAGGGCTTGCATGGCTCAGCCGGTAATAAAAGTGATAACCGGTCCCTGGGAACCCTGATACTTCACTAAGATTTCATGAGCAGCCTTGCTCTGAGGAGAATCTCACTGTCTGGAACTTCATTGCCTGGTGACTTCAGGTCTGTAGTTGAAGTAATAGATGTATTATCACATTGCCACCTGATTTATATTCGTATGTACTTCCAAAGGGGGCAGACGAGTGATGTAAACTGTTGTCTGGTCACCCAGGAGCCCAGTCCAGGGATGAAGCCATGGGGCTCCTGTGGAACTGTTACCAAGCACTCCCTCAGCCTGGAATCCCTCTTCTTGTGCATCTGAAAATTGCTAAGTGGTTTTCAGGAATCACTGCTTCCATGCTCAGTTGATGAAAGTATCTCTGTCCCTCCCCTGCCCACAGCACCCTTGTTTCTTTAGAATTGCCTGTCTTCTCTCCTGGTGGCAAGGTTTTTATCAACCTGGCCTTCCCTCCAGTGCTTTCCATGAACACTCTGCACCAGCTGCCTTTGGTTTTATGTCACTAACCTGGATGAGCCAGACCCATGCAGCTGATGAGGAGAGCTGGAAGCCTATGCTGGAGATGCGTGCATGGTGGGCTTCTTTACTGTGGCAGGTTGCAGTTCTGACTCACAAAAGTTTGGGAAGTGTAGCAGGTTGCAGGAGGCTGCACAAACATTTGGAGGCCATAGGGCCTGAGGAACTGGCAGATGCCCTCTCCTCCATCCCACCTGCTCCTCTGTTCAGCAGAGTCCCCTCTGTTCCCTTTGCCCTCTGCTGCCATCTGCTGCAGCCTCTGGCCTGGCTCCAGTGCCCTCTCTTAGGTCAGGTGGGCTAGCAGCAGTTGGCAGCATGGCGTTGCTAGGGACGGATTCTTCCAGCTGTGGCATCTGGACATCAGCTTGTCCTCCCAGCTGGACCCACTGTCCACGGTTTCTTCAACGTTGCTGGCTGTTTAGAGTGGGTCTAAGGATGTGGCAGAGGTCAGTCAGTGCCTGCTGTCTGCCTCTGCAATGGCTCCTTGGACAGTCTGCTTTGCTTGATGAATGGCTGAGAGAAGAGCACTCCTGGAAAATGCAGCCTTTTCTCATAAAAATATTTCCTGCACTTCCAGCTTTGGTGGTGTGAGGTTAAAGATCAGGTGTGAGATGCAGCTAGCCTGTGGGCTCTGACCTTGGCTTGACAGTCATCTTCCTGTGCCTTCAGGGGTGGTTCTTATCCTGATAATGATGCATGAGGATCGTGGGTCCCCTGCAGCATGACAGAGGCAAGGCTACAGCACTATAGTGAGTCTTGACTAGAGTTGCAGATTTAGGCAGCCCCAGGGAGGCAGACTGTCTGGAAGTGTGGCTGGAGTATTGCCTCTTGGGTCTTCTTCCTCTGGGCTTATGGGAATGGGGAAAGGTCTCAGCCTGCCATCTTCAAAAGGCCTGGCAGCTCCTACTCATCCTGAGAGGCTCAGTGCATTTTGGGGAGGGCGCTAATCTTTCCTTCAGTAGGAGAGCAAGAGCTTGGGGCCTCTGACACTGCTGCTTCCACTTGATCTTGTGCTTGTCCTGGAGCAAAGTCATTGCCTTCCTGGTCTTAACGGCCAGCATAGCCCCACTCACAAAGGTACCTGTTAAGGTATGAATGCTGAGTCCCTTCAAAATTGGTATATTGACACCTAATCTCCAAGGAGATGGCATTTGGCAGTGGAGCCACTGGAAAGAGATTAGACCTTGAGTGTGAGCCCTCGTGAATGGGACAGAACCTTTAAAGGGACCAGAGCCTCTTTTCTCCCCCATGGAGCACTCAACAAGGAGCTGTCATGTGTGAACCAGGAAACAGGCTCTTGGGAGGCACCTAATGTGCAGCACCTCAGGTGCCAGCCTCCTAGGCAAAGAGACAGATGTGTGTGGTATATTTGCCTCCCCTGGTCCTAGGAATCTGCTGCTCCGTCATAGTACCTGAGTTGACCTGGGCAGCCTGCGAGCATCCTGTGGGTGGTGTATGCTGGAGCCTGTGCAGACAGCCTCCGTGGGGCACCCCAAGTCCCTTCTAGTTAGGGATGCCTGTTGCCAGAGGCTGCTCCCCTGTCCTGGTGCTCAGTTTTCTTGCTGTCTTCTGGCTACCCTGTGTCCCTTAGGCTTTCTCTCTCTGGGACTTGAGGATTTCTCTCCTCTGGCATCTCTCATTCATTGATGAACATCAACTTAATCTTACTAAGTGACTATGTGCCTGCTGACACAAGGTGTGATTGTAAATAAAATTTTGTTACTGATGTAACGGGAATTCTGGTGCTAACTCTTAGAGAATCTGTATTATCTATCTATTTATTTATTTTTTTTTTTTTGAGACAGTTACTCTGTAATTGAGGCTGGCCTTAAACTCACTGTGTAGGCAAGGCTGGTCTCAAGCTCATGGTGATCTTCCTGACTCAGCGTCCCTAGTACTGAGATTACAGATGTATACCATCATGCCCAGCAAAAATACTTTGTTAGTACATATTTTTAATACAGAATAGTGATGT
Organism: Ctenomys sociabilis; assembly: GCA_004027165.1. NCBI lineage: Eukaryota > Metazoa > Chordata > Mammalia > Rodentia > Ctenomyidae > Ctenomys > Ctenomys sociabilis. The sequence goes on from PVKA01048413.1 coordinate 9,556, forward strand.
AAATTTAGAAGAACTGGGACATGCATGCTATATGTTTTGATCCCATTCAACCCCTTCACTCATTTCCTTGTTTTTAGAAGTCTACCTCCTTAATCCCTATCATCTCATTTTTTACTCAATTATATACTTACATTTACCTTGCTACTATGAGGGGAAATCAGAGTATTTAACTTTCTGTGTCTGGTTTGCTGTGGTTGACATGATGGTCTCAGTTCCATCCACTTTCCCACAAGTAACAGGATTCTATTCTTCTTCATGGAGGGATAATATTCCATTGCATATATGACTCACTTTTTCCTAATCCCTTCATCTATTGATGGGCATCGAGCCCACTTCCACAGCTTAGTGACTGTGAGTTGTGCCACTTGAAATGTGTGTGTGTGCGTGCATTGTCATAGTGTGCTGTCTTTGTTTTAGGGGAGAATATACTCAGCAGCAGCCCGGCTGCATCAAGTATTACTTCTATTTTCTGTTTTTTTCAGTACCAGGGATTGAACTCAGGCTGCTGTGCTTGCCAGGGAAGCACTTATTCTACTGAGCCATCTCCCTGGCCCTCTATTCTCTGTTTTTAAGGGAATCTCACACTAATTTCTATAGTCATTGTGCCAGCTTATAGTCCCACTAATAATGTAGGAGAGTTCTTACTTCCGACATTTTCACTGGCATTTATTGTGCCTGGTGTTCTTAATTGTAGCTATTGTGGCTGAAGTCAGATGGAATCTCCATGTAGTTTTTTTTCTTTACTTTTTAATTAATTTTATTGAGAAATAGCAATGAGACAGTTTCAAAACAGGTTAGTAGGACAGTTAAAATAATTAATACATTGCATATTGTTGTCTTCATAGTAGTCATTTGTATTATAAGATACAGATATAATATCCTGTTCTAACACTGTTAGTACAAATCTTTCTTTTCACTGAATTAAGAGAAAATAGCTGTATATCCTATTTTATATGTGTGTGTGTGTGTATGTATATGTATGTGTGTGTGTGTATGTATATGTATGTGTGTGTCTGTGTGTGTGTATTTCACTATAAAATGGTCCTTCATTTATATGCCCCTTTTTTGTTTAATTTTGTCAGAGATAGGTATTCCATTGCCATTTAAATATTGTAGGTGCATGAATTCAGCAAAATAAGCCAATATAGTCCAGTGGTCCATAAAAGTAGCGGGTTATCTGTAGGACTGGCAATGACCACAGAGGAAAGTGACTGATGATGTATAATGCACCTAAGGAGAGTCACCTAGAGAGAAAACATTCTCTCAGGCTTTCACAGAGAGCAAATTGGTCAAGCCGTGGCTGTTACTCATCCACATGGCTGACACTAACAAAGGATCTACTAAGTGAGGTACAGGGTTTCGGGATAAATCCTGAGGAGATTTAACTGACCTTGTCAGATATAAAAGTTACATTTCGTGTTATACAGGTCTTGCTTTACCTTGGTCTTAACCATCCAACAGAAAAGTATAAGAATGAGATATAAAAAGTAAAGCTATATTAATATGCTGAGCTGTAAAAGGCTCGGGTCAATGTAGTTTTGATTTCACTTCTTTAATGGCTAATGCTATTGAGCACTTTTTCATATACATATTGGTTATTTGTACTTACTCTTTTGAGAAATGTCTATTTAGTTCATTTGGTCATTTTTGATTGGGTTATTTGTTTTATGGAGTTAATTTGTTTGGAGATTTTTTATACATTCTAGCTATTAATCCTCTATATCAGTGTAGCTAGCATTATTTCTTGCTAATTATTTCCTTTGCTGTGCAGAAGCTTTAAATATCTCGTTTGCCAGTTCTTTAGATTAGTTTCTGTTCCACTGAAGTCCTACTTGAGAAGTCTTTACGTTTGGCTATGGCTCATGCTTCCCTTGTTTTATCTTTGCAGTGTAGCTTCCAGTCTGGCATTGTGCTGTTTCCAACATTACCCTTTTTACTCGGGACTGCTCTGGATATTCCAGGGCTTTTCTGATTCCATGTATATTTTCTATATTTTTTCTATCTTTGCAAACAGTGTTCCTGGCATTTTAATTGGAATTGTGTTAAATGTATAGGTCACTTTTGGTAACATGGGTATTTGAACATTAGTTCTGACAATCCTCAAACAAAATGTCCCTTTCGTTTTTCTTCAGTGTCCTATGATTTCTACTGCAGAGGTTTTTTTTACTCCAGTTAGGCTGATTTCCAGGCATTTAATGTTTTGGAAACTTTTGTGAATGGGATGGATGTCCCAATTTCTTCTCAGTATACTCATTATCATTGTATAGGAATGCTACTAATTTTTGTGTGTTGATTTTGGATCCTGTGCTTGATTTATCAGATCTAAAATTTTCCGGTGGAGTTTTTTGGGGGCTTTCTATATAAAGAATCATAACATCTACAGATAGGAATAATTTGATTTCTTTTTTTTTCCTTCCATATCCCTTTCTTTCTTTTGCCTGATTGCTCTGGCTAATGTTTTGCATATCACATGAAGAGGAGTAGAGAGACAAGATAGCATTGTTTCATTTCTGGTTTTAAAGGAAATGTTTTCAGTTTTTATATATTCAGTATGATGTTGGATGTAGGTTTGTGATTTATAGCTTCTGAGTTTTAAGTAAGATCCTTCTATGCCTATTTTCATCAGAGTTTTTATCTTATTGGATGTTGGACTTTCATGGAAAACATTTTCTGCATGTATTGAGATTATGATGTGATTTTTATCCTTGTTGAATTTATGTAGTTTATTACATTATTAACTTACAAAGGTTCAAACATCCTTGTATCCCTAGGATGAAATCAACTTGGTCATGGTCTATGGTTTTTTTAATGGGTTGTTGGATTTAGTTGATAAGGATCTTAGGGAATTTTTGTAGCTGAGTCCATCACAAATTTTCTATAGTTTCTTGAGTCTTGTTTTTTTATAAGAGTAATGCTAGCAGCATGGCATAAATTCAGAGGAATTCCTTCTCTATTTCCTTTCTATTATATGAAAGAGTTTGAGAAGCACTGGTACTATTTTTTTCTTTAAATGTCTGGTAAAATTCAGCTGTAAATTTCTTAGGTCTTGGGCTTTTGTAGGCTGGTAGAGTTTTCATTACTATATCAATTTCATTGCTTGTTATTGGGTCTAAGTAGCTTTTTAAAAATATCTTTTTGGTTCAATTTTGGTATGCCATATGTGTGTAGGAATTAATCTATTTCTTCTAGATTCTACATAAATGGTTTCAAATTAATTTCTAATAATCCACTAAATTTGAGTAGTATATATCATAGTTTCACCTTTTTTATTTTAAATTTTATGAATGTGGACTTTCCTTTTTTGGGCGAGTTTAACTAAGTATCTATCAATCTTTTATATCTTTTTCAATAAGCCAACTTTTTGATTTATTAATCTCTTGCATTGTGTTTAGTCTTACTTTCATTAATACTTGTTCTTCTGTTATTTCTTTTTGCTATCAGTTTTAGGTGTGAATCATTGTTGCTTTTCCTAGGATCCTGAGATGCATCATTAGGTCATTCCCTGGGAATCACTCTGGCTTTGTAATGTAGTATTCACAGCCATGAACTTCCCTTTAGAACTGCTTTTATTATATTTCACAGATTCTGAAATGTAGTTTCCGTCTCATTTGCTTCTAGGAATTTAAATTTCCTCCCAGTTTCTCTGAAACATTAATCGTTCAGTCTCCATAGATTTGTGTAATTTCTGTGGTATCTTTTGCTGTTGCCTTCCATGTGTATTTCATTGTGATCTGTAGGATGCATGAGATTATTTCAGTTGTTTTGTATTTAGACTTGCTTTCTGGCATCTATTTTGTAGAAAATATTGTGGGCTGTTAAAAGGAATGTATATTCTACCATTTTATTTATTTTTTTAATTGAAGAACAAATAGCAATGAGACAGTTTCAAGACAAATTAACAGTACAGATTCGATAAATTAATACATTGCAAACTGTTTTCATAATGCTTTGGTATCGTACAAGGTGCATACATGATATACTTACAGACATTATTATAGCAGATGTCTCTAATCAGTGAATGGAGAGAGTGTAGCTATATACTTATCTTATTTTTTTTTCCATTTATTTTTATTTTATTGAAATACAAATGTCAATCAGACAGTTTCAAAACACCATAACCATACAGAGTCGATGAAATAATACATTGCAAACTGTTTTCATAATGTTTTGGTATTGTACAAGGTGCATACATGATATTATATTTACAGGTATTTATGTAGCTGAATTATATCAAAGATTCAATA
>PVKA01048414.1:0-13799 GCA_004027165.1 Ctenomys sociabilis
CCAAGGGAACCATATAATAAACAGGTATGCGCAATGTGGTCACTATTATCAAGAAAAACTAAGCAATGTAAGGAAATAGGGTGTGACCAAGTAGTGTCTACTGTTTAGAAGGTGAAGCCAAAGAGGTAACCTGTGAGAACTTGACACCTGCATGTAAAGATGCAATATAAAGCACCATTAGTACATGAGACTCTCTTACTTAGCATTTGTCTGCAAAACTGAATTATTTTTAGTTGTCTAGAGCTATTTTAACATTAACCTTACTATTAAAAAATTACAGTGCTAGGTCTGGTAAAATAACTTAGCGGCCTAAGGCTCTGCTTAGACAAGTGCAAGGACTGGGGTTCGATCCCCAGTACTGCATTCCATGATGGCTCCATTGAGCCGGCAACAGAGTCCTGCCATGGTGGTGTGCACTTGTAATCCCAGTGCTGGGAAGGGTGAGGACAAGAGGATCTCTATGAATCCAAATACGTGGCGAGAATCTGTAAAAAATATGTAAGTTAAAAACATTACAATGCTATAATAATACTAATCAAGAGAAAGAGTTTAATTTTTAATTCATTTCGAAGTTCAGATTGTTCTAAGCCAGCGGGAAATAGCTGCAATAAGATATATATAAGACAAAATTTATATATGTATTCATACAAAGTAAAACTGTGTGTGTATGTGCTTGCCTGTACACTGTTCTGATTTCACTTAGAACTCTCCTTTGAAATTTAAAATACAATTTATAATTTTTAATACCTAGTAAGTGTCTGAAAATTGATACTGAGTAAAGAATAATGATCTGATGAGGATGTGAGCAGGTGGCAGCACAGCCAATCTCGCCTGCTGAAGAGCGCGGGCCTGACTGCCATTTATCGTCAGAGTTCATTATGCCGTGGCAATAAGCGCTCACCTCTGTGGGAATGGGAACGGCTGCTAGAAGAATGCTTACTCTCCAGAAAGCACATCCGTATTCGGGATTATTCAATGTCAATAAAAATTTTATTTTGAAAAGTGCTGCACGTATTTCAAAAATGCTGTCTTGCTAATAAGAAAACACCATCTCATTTTTAATGAAATACTTATACATCCAAACTGAAAGCATGTTAGTCTTCTCTGATGAAACAAATCGTGAAAGTTTAACACAGTGTCCAGAGATTTTACAATGGAATACTATAAAAAGTGACTAATGGCTAAATGGAATTAACTCTCTATTTGCGATATTAAGACAAAATATCAATCCTATTCATTGGAGAAAAAAGAATTATGTAATTACAAAATAGTGTGTACAAAACATTGCAGTAATTATTACTTCAACATAGTGATACATACACTTTTTTATGTAAAATTTGCATATATCTAAGTAAAAAGGAAAGTATGAAGATAATTTTAACAGGTATATCAACATTTTGTTCTAAAATATATGATTAAAATCGTGCTTCTGCATTTGAAAAGTTTTTTGTTTTGGTTTTTGGGTTTGTTTTTTTTTTCAATTAAAGGTACATTGCCATTGTTCTTGTCACATTTAGCAGGCATTCTGAAAGTGCTTTTTACTAGTGCTGCGTTGTTTTTCCCCATGCCTTGCCTTCCTCCATGTCCTAAATCTGTGCAAAATATATACATTCAGTATTCACACTCATTTTAAACTTGAGGAAAAGCCTGAATTTGTGCAGTCCCAAATCTGGTACATAAGGTGAAGGAAGCTACTGAAAGTAAAGGCAGGCACTAGTCACATCTCCTAAAGATACTCTCAAAAGAAGACTTTCAGAACTGCTTCACAAAGTGGCAAGAACAATGGGATAAGTGTGTTTAAAATGAGGCTAAACATTTTGAGAGGAATTAGTGGCAGAGTAGCATTTACTGAAGTAAATGTTTACTACCATATTTTTCAATCACCTCATGTTTTTTTGAAAGCTTACACTAATCCATTCTGAATGGTAACGGATGGGGTGTGAATTGCTACTTAGAGGCCAGACATAATATATGTAACAAAAAGTAGAAAGGCTAGAGCCCTAGAACTGCAAAGCAGCCACTGAAATTTAAGTCCACAGGCTGTAGTGATTTGGGGGATGTGTGTAATATAGATAATAGAATTTCAAAGGTATGAGGAGGTCATGGATAAGCTCTGCACTTCAGACTCGAACAGCTGCATGGCTAAGATTTTATTAAATGATGAATAAACAAGAAAGAGAGAGACTACTTTGAGGATAAGAATAGGTTTTGTTTCAGTTTTGAAATAAGCTTGTGTGTACTGACAGAAAGGAATGGAATTCCACCCTTGGAGGAGGCAGCTAGACTTAGAGGAAGTCTAGAGGTATAAGAAGTGGGAACCCAAAGTGCATTACTCATATGGAACTGAGTTTTAGCTGCCTTGCTTTCAGGGTCATCTATGTAACCTTCTGAGGATGAAATGCTCATTCCTAAAAAAATCCCTCAAGAGCCTGTATCAGTAAGCTCTTAACCTACTACTAAATAGTCTAGGAAAGTGTAGCTACTACTAAAGTCTAGGAATGTGCAGCTACTATTAAATACTCCATCACTTAGGAATTTACTGTAAACTGATTTTTGTTCATTTATTTATTTGTTTGTTTCTTTTTGGCGGTACTGGGGACTGAACTCAAGACCCTGTGCTTGCCAGGCAAGCACTTACTCTACTGAGCTATCACCCTTGCCCCTATTGTGTAAAAGACTTTTAGTCTGCTCTTAAAACTGAATGAATAAAGATATGATCACTCGGTGAATTGAGTAGTTAGTAAACTTTGACTTAAACCTATTGCTCATGTTTTGCTATTCTTTAATGAGCGGAAGCTTCAACAACCTATTCCCAATACACTTTTGTGAGAATAATTACTCTTTAACACCAGTATAACACAAGAAATTTAAACAAGTTTATTTCTGGGGATGATTTCTGCTGTTATTTCACATTTGTTTTAAGCTTGTACTGGCAGGAAATATAAAAATACCAACTCATATGAATACACAGCTCAATGCTTGTCTCACCTTAGCAAAAATTCAGGTGCTTGGATCCTTCTGGCTGTATCAAACATTAAATGGCCACTTCAAATGCCCTTATGCTTTTATCCATTAAATTATATTCTCTTATCTCAAAGCTCTCTCCCAGGAAACCTTTCTTCTCTGTGTGGGCAAAAAAGGAGAGATCACATAACTTTCAAAGGACCAGCATCCTTCATCTCTCTGAATCATCTATTTTACCAGAACAGAATTTTATACAATAATGAGATCTGATTCTAAAAGGCATGATCTTAAATGCTGATAAGAGTACCTTTAAAAGTGAAGAGACTCCACAAATTACACCAAAATGATAAACATCTTTCCTTTTTAGTACAATTTTTGTACATCCAAGCAATTGGCTGTAGGAATAGTTCAAATCTTTCCAAAGGCCTATAGTCACATGAAGTAAGGAAAAAAAATGATAATATTTCCTATGTGCTTCCTCTGAAAAACAATAATCACAAAATATTATCATCTATGCTTTGTATTCTCCAAATGTTATGCCCCATATCTTTTCTATGAGACTGTACAATTCTTAACCAGATAAAGAAACATTATAATTTTAAACCTTAAAATGACTCCAAAAAGCCTCCTCACTCCAGAGTTTAAAATAATTTTAGGAAAACGTAGCTGCTGAGTATGTTACAGATAACACGACTTTAACATTCTCATCTGACCAGATATCTAGTAAGTAGGAAAATACAAATAAGTACTGTTAAACATCAACAAATTCATTCTGCTTTAGATCACATTATGTGCAATTGCTGTAGATAAGTACTTTTTTTTTTTTTTTTTTTTTTGCTATTGGGACTGGAACTCAGAACTTCGTGGTTTTCGCAGGCACTTATGCCATTGAAGTGTCTTCCCAGCCCCAGATCTGTACCTTTTAAACATTTTATTCCTGTTTTCTTTGTAGAACTTACCATGATAGAATAATGGACAAGCATCAGTGGTAAGAGTGAGGACTTTCTTCTAGCTTATAATTACCTGAATATTTAATGCACATCAGTTAGAAGGATACTAACTTGATAACTGTTTCATTTAGTAATAAAATATTTGACAGTAAAAACTAATTCTAATTATTTAACATTGAGTTGTTTTGTTTTTAAAATACATGTTTTGGTTCAAATGAAAATGATCTTTTAGAAAAATTAGATTGAGTTATTCGGGAAGCAGTTTCTTTGTGAGTGCATGCAATAAATGCTCACTTGTCTGTGCAACTTGTAGGGGAAGAATAAGTTATTGGGAAAAAGTAATTAAAATGTATGGAGACAAAAAATTGTGACCCTACTTATTACTTGACTCATCAGATACTGGAAAAAAAGGTTTTTTAAGTTATATAGAACCAATGTTTTGCCTACAGGTTAAACTAATATTCATCTCAATTTAAATATTTCTGCACTAAATATGTGATAATCATTTAAAAGATGACCCTTTATAATTTAAGACATAGTAGTCTTCAATGGGAGAAAAAAATATTTCTATTGTTTTTAACCCTGATAGTCATAGGAAGGCTACTCATCTCAGTTCTCAAAGTTTCAAATGTTGAATTGTAAAAACCTATTTGGCAGCTGTTGTTGTTAGTCAAATAACTCACCCACTGCCTAGATCCCAGGGGGAGATATGTAGGAGGTCCCATAGCTTCTACCCAGCTGTTATTTAGTCTGGAATAATGTTTTTGGTTGTATACAACTCCCAGCATGCAGTCTGCTCCTGACAGCCTCAATAAAATTCCATTTAAGCAAAATGAATTAAAAGTTAGTATAGACAAAGTTTAGACAGACACAATTAAGTACTCTTTCTGAACTGACTCATGACTTAGAAAGTTTCATCTTGAGGAAACCTGTCACCTTGCAGGATTAAATACCACAGGCAGCTTTGCAATAGCCTGATCCTACCTTTTGCTTTTCCAAGTAAACTCTTAAAAGAGTTAGAAGAGCTTTTACAGAACTATCTGAAGCTTAAGAGCTGGCGGCATCTGTTCGGGATGATAACAGTAGCAGCCTTCTTGGCGGCAGTCTAAACCCTAAAATCTCCAAATACGCCCCAGACCTAGAATCAGAGAAAAAAGATTTCATTAAACCACATTTTTCAAACCTTCCAAAGAGAATCATACCTGAAAGAGGAAAGCATCTCTCTCTCTCTCTCCCCTCTCTCTCACACGAACACATGCACACACACAAACATATAAACAATGCTTGCACACATACTGTAGACAGGGGAAATGTGATAATATGAAGCATTTAACTGAATGAAAGGCAAAAGTGAAACACATAAGGCATATTTGAGGAAAATGACAAAAATGAATGCAGTGGATGTGTACTGAAATACTGAGAGTAACTTTTAGACACTCAAACCAACACGCAGTCAACGATACACTTGAAATTATATGATAGCAAATTAAGCAAATCTTAATTTTCACAACTTTGATGTTATTGCATCAAAGAATTTGAGAATATGAAGAATTTGCAATCTCTCTCACCTTGCTAATTGTACAGTAAGATTGCCTCGGTATGAATCCCAACTCTGCCACTTATTAGCCATTGTTGTGCCTCCACTCATTCACTGCAAAATAAAGATAGCTATTCTATTTTTGCATAAATAGTACCAACACATAGTAGCACATACAGATGCTTGCTATCACTGTACCTCTTTTTCCTACTAATTCTATTGTTCATAGTTGCTTTGAAGAAAACAGCAAATGAACTGAGAACAGAGAACTGTGCACACATCTTATGTACTCTAAAATCATTTTTGTACAAATAAATAAATGAATGGATAAATTAAATTGTTAAAAACTTGCCCAAAGAATTAATGGAGGTTACTGCATATGTTACACATACTCAAGCATCGAGGAGAAGTCAGCCTTTATTTCCTTTGTTTTCATTAAAGCATTCATGAGTGATATACTAGTGTCTGTATATTAAAGAAACAAAGTAAAATCAGGTTTTGAGTGCCAGTATGTCACTGACTTCAAATTAAAAATAGTGCTATCTGTTGTATCTCAAAAATCGAATGACAATGAGGCAAGTCCAAAAGAAAAGAAGCGCTTTATTTAAGCTGGTACCCAGAGGCGAACTCTCATGTCCAGCACAGAGAGGCGTGCCAAGCATTTACAGAGATTACCATTTAAGCTTAAAAACCACAAAAGCAGGGGAGAGGTGGGGAGATTCCTGTAAAGTGGCAGTGTCATTAGTTCAGCATTGGGTGGGGTGCAAGTATGCAGAGTTGTCAAGATACTCAAAAGTAGGGAAGGGGTGTCGATGCCCATCAAGATAAGGCTTGGGTCACAGAGGTGAGGGAGTTGGGAGGGGTAGGCGCATACAGAACAGGAACACGGCAAGGTTAGAAGGGCAAAAAATGGAGTCAATTTTTGTCAGGGTGTAACATTCCCCACTGTGGTGAATCAAATCGTTGACTCACTAGGGAACGGGATGACTATTTAAAAGGATACATAGGCCCACAGTTAAAGTTGCATGTACAGTTTCATTTTAGCTAATACCTTACCAGTTTCATAATCAGTGATTTGCCAAATTCCATAATCAGGGGCATGGGGTTGGGTTATAGCTTCATTGGGGCATAACAAGCCAGTAGAAAGTAGCATAAAGATTATGTACATTTTTAAAATTTAATCTTTAAGGGATTGTCTCCCTTAATGATTGTCCACTTATCTGTAGCTGAATGGTCAGAAGACTCGTCTGGGGGTGGCAGTTCCTTGAAGTTGGTGTGATGAATCCAGGCGGACTTTCCAGCAACTTTGATCGCCGTGGCGGTGCTGAGTATCACCGTGCATGGTCCTTCCCACCGAGGCTCCAGTCCTTTTGGATCCAGACGTTTAAGTAGCACTTGGCTTCCTGGTTCTGTGGCTGGTTGGTGGAGTCCGGGGGCCAGAGGGTCAGAAACAGGGTGCTGTTGTCTAAAAACCTGGTGAATGGAGGCAAGCACTGGCTGGAGAGCCTGGAGGGACTTAATGAGATCTTGGTTAGCTACTTCAGCCAACTTTTCTTCAGCGAGGTGAGGCAAAAGGGGTGGAGGACTTCCAAACACTGCCTCGAAAGGGGAAACTCCAGAGACATAGGGGGTAGACCTGGCCCTTAGAAGGGCAAAAGGTAGGAGGCTTACCCAGTTCTTGCCAGTATCTAAAGTGAATTTAATCAAAGTAGTCTTTAAGGTCTGATTCATTCATTCTACTTGTCCTGAACTCTGAGGCCTGTAAGCACAGTAGAGCATCAATTCAATTTGGAGAGCTTGGGCAAGTTTTTGATTAACTTGGGCTATGAAAGCTGGACCATTGTCAGACCCCATAGATAAGGGTAGACCAAATCTGGGAATAATTTCCTGGATTAATGCTTTTACTATAATAAGGGCTGATTCTGAGCAGGTGGGAAAGGCTTTCAGCCATCCAGTAAAAGTATCCACCATTACAAACAAGAACTTGTGTCCACCTTGTCGTGGCATGTTTAATTCTGTAAAGTCAATTTCTCAATGTTCTCCTGGGGTGTTTCCCCCATAACGGAGGGTACTCACTGGCTTGTTTGTTTTGGGTTTACTGTGAGGCACTGTTCACAGCGTAGGCTAGACAGATGTGTCAGTTTGGTCAACTTTGGGATGAAGAATCGATCACAGAATAGGCTAGCTAGCTTTGAACCCTCAAGATGGGTAGCCTGATGAGCTTGTTGGACCAGTTCTCTACCCAAAGCTTCTGGTATAAACACTCTTTTATCAGGTAACTGATACCATTTGTCCAAGTCTCTTGGTTTGGCATTTAACTGGGCTGCTAGGTGAAGATCACTTGATGTGTACACCAGTTCAGAGATGGTAGGGGGCATTAAAAGCAAGGTCTTGTTTTCCTCTGTCCCCACTGATTTTAAGGCAGCCTCTTGGGCCGTCTGGTGGGCAAAATAGTTTTCTTTAGTTATAGGGTTTCAGCCCGTGGTATGGGCCTTGCAATGCATAAGGGACACTTTTAGTGGAAGCCAAATGGCAGCCAGCAGATCTAGGATTTGGGCTGCATTTTTGATCTTTTGTCCACTAGAAGTGAGCGGATCTCTCTCTTGATATATCATGCCATGCACATGAACAGTGGAAAATGCATATCTACTGTCTGTATAAATATTGATATTTTTCCCTTGACCCAGGTGCAATGCCTAGGTTAGGGCTATCAATTTAGCCTTTTGTGCAGAAGTACCAGAGTCCAATTGTTGAGACCATAACTCTTGATCCTGGGTGACCACAGCCACATGTGCCACCCACTTACCTTCATGAATGTAACTACTTCCATTTGTGAAGAGAACCAGTTCAGCATCAGGCAAGGGGATGTCAGTCAGGTCTTCTCAAAGACCCGTGATCTTTTCGATGGTGGGGAGGCAGTCATGCAGTGGCAGGGTAGGGTCATCATTAGGCAGGAGAGTTGCCGGATTTAGAGCAGTAGCTTCTTTGAATTGGACTGAGGCAGGGTCCAACTGAGGCACTTGGTAGTGGATGATGTGTGCATTGGTCATCCACTTATCAGGGGATGTTTTATCAAGGTCTCTAATGCATGAGGTGAGACCACCTCGATGAGTTGCCCAAAAGTTAATTTTTTTCCTTCCTGTACTAGTAGGGCCACAGCAGCAATCATTCGAAGACATGCAGGCCATCAAGAAGCCACATTGTCTAATCTTTTGGACAAATAGAGTATGGGCTGATCCCAAGGGCCTAGTCTCTTTTTGTTCCCCGTTGTCAAACATTCAAGGATTTTGGTAAGCTTTTTCTCATTATCATCTTTGGATTTGCATTGATCAAAAACTTTTTGAGCTATCTCTGTCAGCTGACTAAGTGGTGCTCCCTCAAATCCTTCTACCTTCTGCAATTTTCTGAGACCGACTGCTTCACAAATGCAATGTTTATGGCTCGTGTATTTTCAGGGGCCTCCGGATCTACAGGTATATAAATATGGTAGGCTTTTAATAGTCTTTCCAGATAAACAGCAGGGGATTTCGTAGCCAATTGTCTTACCTCTGTGACCTTAGATAGATTAGTGGGTTTCCAGGCTGTTGTCTTAAGGGCTACCAGAACCAGCTGGTGATATCTGTTGAGAGCCTCCTTACCTCTATCAGTGTTAGGGTACCAGTTAGGGTGCGAGAGGAGAAAAACAGCATCTTGGCGGTCAGTGTCCGTGTTTGGTGTTCCATCGGGCCCAAGCACCGCCTTACGGGCAGCTGAGCGGATGCAGTCTCATTCCTCAGAAGTGAAAAGTGTCTGTAAAAGTTGTTGGTAATTGTCCCAGTTGGGGCGATGAGTATGAATAATTCCTTCAAAGAAGACTGGTTAACCCTTGGGGGTCTTGGAGAAAGGAGGGTTTTGTTGTTTCCAATTATAGAGATCAGAGATAGTAAAAGGGACATAAACCATCACAGGGATCTGGTCCGGCCCAACAGGGGTCTCTTGGAGGGGGTACAGGGGAACAGGGGGCTCTGGGAGGGAAACAGTGGTGGAGTCGGGAGAAGGGAACGCTGTTGGCTGCGAGTTCACCGAGGGCTCGGTGGAGGGGAGGAGGGACGAGGGGGAGAAGGAGCTCGTGGGGGAGGAGGGCAATAGGAAGGTGGCAGAAACTCTTCTTCCTGAGGGGTATCAAGGATAGGTGGATTTGTCTTACGTGGGGAAGGATTTTTAATAGCTTCTAATACTATGGGTTGTTGAATGCGCTTTTTCATCCATGAAGGGGGATCAAAGATTAAATCGACCCAGACCTGAATGTAGGTATATTGATCCGGGTGGCTTAGAGGTCAGGAGATAACCTGTCAGAGGGACAGAGCCAAGGAGAGATTAAAAGGCCCTTCAGGTGGCCAGGCACCATTGGAGATGGGGGGCCATTCGAGTTTACAAAGCGTCCGAAGTTTTCCAGGATAGACGGGGTCACCATATCCTTTTGCTTGTTCCTTAAATAGAGAAAAATGGTCAAGGGCGAGGGACAGAGGTGTGAGTGGTCTGGAGGAGCTTTGGTCCATGATAGACTGAAAGGGTGAAAATGAAGACAAGGGCAAACAGTATAGAAAGGCAACAAAGAGATAGACAAAGAAAGAGTGGCGACGCGATTGCTCGAGAGTCTGGAACTCTGTCAAACTAAAAGGTCGTATTAAAGAAACCACACTTAAAGAGACACAAATGGTCACAGAAACCCTTACACATGACCGAAGTCCCAAATCTCTAAAAGTGACAAAATCCTAAGTAACTTAGAGGGTATCCCACTCCAAGGACATGGAAATGGAAGTCTCCACATCTTAACCGGCAAAGAACAAATCTATCTAACAATTTAGTGGCTGGTTTGGTACTCACTGCTTCCATCAAGAAGAAAATGAGGCTGTATGTTGTAAAAGCCCAAGAGACTTCTTCCGGTTGAGAACCCTAGGGCCCCAAAGCAGGGCTTTGGCCCAAAGACTCAACAAGAGGAGAAGGGGACAGACAAAGAAAAGAACAAACAAAAGTGAAACTAAAACAACTAACAACAAAGAGGCACACTTATGACACGGGGAACAAAGATACTTACTGCGTTAGATGAGAAGACAGAGAAAATGAGGCCTTAATGGATCCCAGACAAACCCCCAAATGTTGTAGCTCAAAAATCAAATGACAATGAGGCAAGTCCAAAAAGAAAAGAAGTGCTTTATTTAAGCTGGTACCCAGCGGCGAACTCTCGTGTCCAACGCAGAGAGGCATGCCAAGCATTTACAGAGATCAGTATTTAAGGTTAAAAACCACAAAAGCAGGCGAGGGGTGGGTTGATTCCTGTAAAGTGGCAGGGTCATTAGTTCAGCATTGGGTGGGGTGTGGGGTCACAATTACACAGAGTTTGTCAAGGTACTCAAAGATAGGGAAGGGGTACAGATGCCCGTCAAGATAAGGCTCGGGTCACAGGGCTGAGGGAGTTGAGAGGGGTAGGGGCATACAGAACAGGAACACGACGAGGTTAGAAGAGCAACAAGATGGAGTCAATTTTGTCAGGGTATAACACTATCTAAGTACAAATGGTCAAAAAGCCCCAACACAAATGTTTAATTGTTCAAACCACTGAACTAGCTGTACAGTGACTTAAAAAGGAAGTTTTTTTTTTCCAAGTTGGCTGACTTCAGTGACTTAAAAATAGTTTAGTCATTCATGCTCACTGCACTCCATTTCTTTGCTGTAGTAAAATTCTCATGAAGTCACTATGGAATAACTAATATGAGGAAACCAACACAGAAATATTTTGCATTAAGAAAGAGTTTTCTGGAAAAATAAGACCACAAAGGACATAAATGTTTTCAAAAAGGCCCAAAGTTAAAGTAGGTTCTATTGCTTGTCTTCAACTAATTTGTTTAGAGATCTTGGAATTTTGTGTTTAAAATGTGAGAGGATAAAGGTTTTAATTCACATCACTATTGTTCATTTAAAATACTAATTTTTATTGCTGACATCAATGTTGTAAGAAAGCCATTCCTCAGAGAGTGTGGGTTCTGGCCCAGGAACGCTGGCCTCTGATTTTCCAACAAGGGCAGAGTGGAATTTACCAATGCCCCACGGTCAGCTCAGCTGAGGCCACGTCTTTTCTGGCTGTAGCTCCATGTTTTTGGAAGAAATATTTCCAGTGACTTCACTTCCAGTTTCACAAACTTTATATTTTGCTCTTAAGTTTTCAGCATTTGAGTTTCATGAGTTGGGTCTGTAAGGCGAACATGCTAATAAACTATAGTATGAACATGTCCAGCAAAGGTGCTCTGCTGTTGGAAGAGTAATGGCTTATCTGCGTTTGCCCATTCAAATACAATCAGATCAAATAATGCCCATAGATTCTGAGCTGTCTGCTAAAATCTTAGAATGCTTACATTTCCACGAAGACAGCCTTTGTCCGAAAAAGTCCTCCATCTAGCAGTGCTCATCCTGTTTGAGTTCCGGAGTATATTTTGCTCTCTGCACTGGGGCCATGGGTGGAACAAATAGGGGCCCATTCTGTAACATTTATTTGTCCTGTTTTGCATAATATGCTTCCTGTTAATAAAGCTGCGTTGTCATAAACTTCACACTACAATAAGTGAACCTGGTCACTTCAGCAGTCTTCATTTTTCAGGCTTAATTGCAGTGTTGACACTTTGCAATAAAGAAGTGGGTATTGGGCTGCAGTTTGGGAATGTGGTCTCTAAAATATTTAACATTGTTTGAATATCATGTGATGTTTTGATATATATTTGTAAGGCTAAAAATTTCAGTTAACACTCTCTTCTGTTGCATAGCACTTTTCTGTGATCCAAGTAATAAGATTTACAAAACTCATTTCATCTCTAGCATTATATGAATAGTTCTCCATTTCTTAATTTGAATATTTTTACTTTATATACTTGATGTATATAAAGTACATGAATGAATTTAATCTATTTCAAAATATTATCTTTAAAAATAGAAGTATTTATGAGTTAGAAAGAGCTTCCAGAATAATACTTGACTCATCTGTATACTTAGACTGTCTTCTAAAGTAAATGGAATATAGCCCAGCAATCTCTCGATCCTACCTCATATATATACTTTATTTTCAGGATTTCGCAATTTTAAATACTGGTAAAATTGTCTACTGTTATTAATCATTTTGATATTAATATTTCAAATCTATTTTTCTCAATACTAAAGAAAATCTTATTATGTAGTTTGTCTACATGTAAGTTTTTTGAAAATTTATCATGTGTCCTTTTAAAAATCTTAAATCCTTTAAATACAAGGTCTGTGATATTAATCCTTGATTTCTGTGCAGCCTTTTAGAATGTATAGTAAAAATCAGAGTAATATTATTTGTACATTTTACATATTTATTAAAGCAATTCCTTTTTCTTCTTGTAGAAAGCACATACTTTTACATGCAACATATTAAAAATATTTTTATCTTTACAAAATGTGTGTGATGTACATAACAGTCAAAGAGTAATATTCATTATCAATATATGCATCTTTATATATATAATATATATCTTTATGCTTAATGTAACTAAAATGTCTCAGCATTATTTCTTACTTTCATATTTCATCATTCAAGGCAAAAATATAAGTCCCACATATATACTTTCTCTTTGAAAACAAATGGTTAATTTTTATGAGACATGTACCTCCCACCTTCAAAGAGCCAAGGAAAACCTGAATAACTATCATTAATTTTTATCATCCTGCAGAAATATTATTGCCCTTTTCGAAGAACAAGATATTAAACAAATATCGGAAGACTTTTATATACTTTCATAATTTCATAATACTTTCACAATTTTCTCAATAAAGATATTTTATTATAGTACCTAACAAAAACAGTATTCATATATCTTCATTTTGTAATTTATATCCTAAAACATATAGAAATTATTGTAACTTAACTTTACATATGTAAAGTCCCTTATTTCTGTAGGCCTTCAATCAAATATTTCCTCCTAAAACATATGACTTGTCCTTATACATCTCTATACTTGGCATAGTCTATCTTTACCTTATTTTGTCTATTTATTTATTTCACATGATGTGAGGAAGAAATACAAATTAATTCTATAGTTTTTTATAAATTTGTTACAGAAAAAAAAGTGTCATGAATATCTTTAAAACTTTATTGGTTCAGGAAAATTGTGTAGGACCAAATTTGTCCTGGCACATATCATGAATTTTTGATGTACCAAATGTTCTTCTGAAGACTCATCTCATGTTTTGCATGAAGCATTTCCATTTTCCCGTGAGAGTTTGAAGATGAGGAAGTGAAGTCACTAAACAATGTTTCTGAGGTTAATATCATTCCCTTATAAAAATAAACCAAATTA
>PVKA01048416.1:0-13799 GCA_004027165.1 Ctenomys sociabilis
CAAGAATTTTACGCCTAAAAGTGGAAGATATATGGGCAGTTTTTCATGATATAGTTTTGGTCCAATTGCAAGAACAGGAAAAAATAAATTAAATTAAATCTTTTGTTTTAGAAATTTACAGTAAGGTTACATTCATGTGTTTTTATCTTATCATTCTTTATATTTTGCTATTATTTTTCTATTTGTTTAAATAACAAATAGTTTAAAAAATTAGAAACAATACAAAATTTCACTAAATAAAGTAATACGTGTTGACAGTGGCAGTGTATTGCATAATGTAATACAAGTCAGTTGTTTAGCTGCTAGATATAAACCAGAAAAACTGACTCTCTATATATATATACTTAAAAGAAGAAAAACTTGCAAAACATTAGCAAATTTTAAACAGTAATTGCTCATTTCAACAGCTTTATATAACTCAGCAGTGTAGCTACCCAAGGCATCCTACATGTGCACATATACATTTTCTTCCCTTCTTTATTTTGTCCCTTTCTTCTTCCCAGTTGTTCCTTCACATCGCACAGCTTCTTTCCTTTCACAATTCCATTTTGAGGAGGATATAGACAGTCTTCGTCAAGAGAGGCCTTTCCGCAAGCATCCACAGTAACAGCAACATCATCACCAACTGTAATTGATAATTGAGCTTATCTGTTTGAGCTGTTGTAGGAAGCCCACCCCTACCATTGCCAGAATCCTCTTCTATTTTACAGCAATCTTATTTTAGGTATGTTTGTGTCCATATTTTAAAATATGTAGCATTTTTACACAATGGAGTATTATGCAGCTATAAAAATGATAAACTTGAACCTTTTGTAGGTAAATAGATGCAACTAGATATCATACTAATAAGTGAAATAAATAAGGCCCACATGTGCAAACATCACACTCTCTCTCTAGTGTAAGAACCTGAAAGAGAAAATAAAATCTGAAAGGTACATAGACACTGTGAAAGGAAAATTATCTGTTCAATGGGAAGGAAATACAATGGTATATATTATCTCAAATTAGTCTCCTTAGAAAACATCCTTGTTCTTCTGAGAAGTACAAGCATAATGCATATTTTTATGTGTCCTCCTCTTAAATGAATGTACTTTAATGAGAAATTATAGATATTTAGTTACATTTTGCATAAAGACAAGGCACTTAAGCCAACTACAGATGTTTGTGTCTAGTGAAAGAAACTCTAACATAAAGCAAAGAAGAATCCATCTAATTTCATTTTCTGTTCCAAAGTTCAACTTTGCTAATAAGTTTGTGTCATGGCATTAGTATATTAAATAAAATAGTGCACAGAATTAGATTTCAGAAACACTACCTTACCTAGCAACTCCAGGGAGAAAGGCTGGCAGCCTAGTCCACATCTACTTGATGCAATATCTATGTATGACCAAGTTCAGAGAAGCACTGAGAAGATGACTATTATGTTATTTCCCCTGACTACTGAACAGAACGCTATTGTCATCTAGTTGTATAACCTTGATTATAGGTTGATTATAGTATAACCTCTACTGCTTGTATTTCTGCTTATTTATAAAATCAAGGTGTTGGACCAAATTTGGTCTGCAGAGGTGTTTAAATAGTGATTATGAAGCACTTTTCTGTATCACATGCCAAAACAAATAAATAAACATAAAAATTGGTTAGCAAAGACTAAAAGAGAACGTATTGCAGGATTTCTCAAACACTATGGGTAAATGCTTGAAGTTTTACTTTGAATATGTAGAAGAATCCTAGGATGTGATGCAAAATAGTTTTCCCATTCAAGATGAATACATTGTTGTGTTGTAGAAATAAGCATTTAAGAATGCAGAAAATAAATGGAAGCTACTTTAATGGTAAGTGGATTATCAAACAATTAAGAGGATTCTCTGAATTAAACTAAGGTAACTTTTATTAAGACAAAAAGAATATAAACTATAGCTAGAAAAAATAAAAGAGAAAACACCTTCTTCTGCATGGTATTAGCGTAAGTTGTAGCACAAATTCCAATATTATAGTACTAAAAAGCAACTAGCAGAACACAATATCAAGAATTAAATATTATGCATATATATATCTATATATATATATAGATATATATATGTATGTATATTAATGCATAAATTATAATATCACACCAGGGCAAAGATTCTCAGTCTTTCTTAACTGTGTATTATGGTTACCTAGAGACTTTTGAAAGGTACAGATGTCAAGATCTGAACACTAGAGATTCAAATTTAATTGCTCTGGGGCATGACCAGGACACTGGGATTTTATAACCTCCCCAACTAATTATAATACTCCACCAAAGTTGAGAATTACACTTAAGGGAATTAACACCTTTATTTACAACCACTCACCAAAATTTGAGCCTTAACAATAGGTTTTCCAGGTCCCTTTGATAAATAGAAAAGTTACTTTGTTACCTTGATGCATACATAAGGAGAACAAAGAAAACTGCAAGGTATATAATAGTGTGTTCAGTCCCTGTAAAGAATAATTTTATATCAACCTGATTTGATCACATTCATTTCCTTCCATTTGCCATGCTTCCCTGATATTGAGAAATTTTTAGCCAAAACCAAAGAAATATACATTTTAGTGACTTTTGTGTCCTCTCAGCTTCTAATTTTTCTCAAAGATCATTTGCCCTTCACAGTGAATATTCGTATGTATTATAGGATTGGGTGTAGGATGCCATATACATATAATACTTATGTATATGAAATGAGACAGTTTGCCATTTAACTAGTTTGTGATAGGCTGGATTCAAAGTTTCCCAGGCACCTTGCCCCAAACACTCTACCTCTTAGTTTCCCAGGCACTCTGCCCCCAAACTCTTCCACTTGGCCCCACACAGAACTAAACCCCAAACCAAAGAACAGGTCCACTTGACTTTGACCTAGGCAAGCAGCCATGAAGCTCTCCTTTGTTAGTGTTAAAGCTTCCCCACAGGAGGCTCAGGTAGCCCTGCCAAGATTAGTACTCTCTCAGCTGTTCCAGCCAGTGGTCATCGTCCCTAAAATATTTTATAAAATCTCCTGTCCCTCTTTTATTTGCTGCTGTCTTGGTCTGCTAGAGAGCCAGCCTGCTTGATGTCCCCAATAAATCTTCAACTTGAGTCAGAGTGCCTGGTCTGATCGAGTACATGGGTTCGTATCTAGCACTTTGTAAATGCAAGAATGGTTTAAAATGCTTTTTAAGAATGGTAGAGATTAAGGGAATCTAGTTTCCATAAAAACTGTCTTTTTTACTTTCCTTTTTGCTGAGACAAAATACCTGATAGGGAAAGTTAAGTGAGGAAATGTTTAAGTTGCAGTTCATCAAAGTTTAAATTCATAGTGGCTGGTTCAAGGCAGGGTTGCCTGGCAGAGGGGCATCACAGAGGAGAAACAGTTCCTGGCAGGCAGAAGGCAGCAAGGCACAAAGTGACAAACAACAGCAGTGACACTCTTTCGATCCCTTACATTGTATCCAGGCTCCTCACCTTCAGGGCATGTAGCCTACACACGCCAGGGTAGGCAGCCTTAATTCTAGCATCTCACTGTGAACCATTCCCAGAATCCCACTCTCTGAATTCGCCATATCCAAAATGCCTGCCTGTGATTGCATAAGGTTTTGGGGGAACTTCTAGATGTGAGCCGTAACAAAATACATGAGCCTTTTAAGCAAAATCAGTGATATTATCAATATTATGGTTTATTATTGAATAATTAAAAGAAAATTAATCCATAATTGCTACTCGTGAATAAAATAAATTCTAACAATGCTAATCATATCCATGAAAATGTCACAAAAAACTCAATATATTAGCTACAAAAAGTAAAGACAATCTTTTACTTCAAACCTTAAGTCACACTTTAAAAAAGAAAAATTCAATTTAATTTAGGTGTATTTTTAATTAAAAATACTCATTGAACATCTATTATATTCTAAGCACTAGGCTAGGTGTGAACATATATAGTAGTAAGCAGTGTGAAATTTTATTTATTTGTTTATTTTTAAAATTTATTTATTTATGTATTTATTGATTTATTTTTTCAGAACGAGGGATTGAACTCAGACCCTAGCACTTGCCAGGGAAGCACTTTTTCCACTGAGCCATCTTCCCTGCCCCTTGAAAATTTATTTTTTATGTACTGGTTTTCTAGCAGTTTTAGCAACTGATAAGCTATATAGTAGATATAAAACTTAGAAAGGAAGGGGCTAGGGAGATAGGTTGGCAGTTTAAGCACCTGCCTGGCAAGTGCAAGGACCTGGGCTTGATCCCTTGTACTGAATGACATGCTGACCAGCCACACAGGACATGGTGGTGCACACCTGTAATCCCAGCACTGCGGAGGCTGAAGCAGGATGATCACTGTAAGTCCAAGCTGTGTAGCAAGACCCTGCTCCAAGTAAATAAAACTTAAAAACAAACAAACACATGGGAAACCATGTGCTTGGCCAAAATGAATAATAAATCAATTTAGATTGTCATGGTCTCTGTCATTAATAATTATTTTAATAAAAATATTTTGAAGCCTAAACAGAAATTCCCTTGGTCCAAATATACTTTTACTAGTGGGTCTTTTCTACATTGAAATAGTGTTAAAGTTGATTTGGAAACATAAATGCCATTGAATATCTGACTTACATAGAAGATAAATCTGGCATCCAAGCCTCCAGATGATATGACTGCTTCTATGAAAACACACTGTGTGTCTGGCCATGCACCTAAACATATTTAGGTCTGAGTCTCAGCCCTTATCTGATCATAGTTTTACCTTTTCTGTCTTATTATGATTTAAGCTCCCTAGATGTCTTGATACTGACTTTTAACTCTCAGAGAAAGTACAGATGCATCATAAAGAATTTTCCTGTTTCCTTATTGCAGAGCAGTAAGTCACATGAGTCCAACTTCCCTTTTTCTGATCATGCACCTTAGTCAGAGAAGTCTTCTTCAGGGGTGAAAGTTTACTCCTGTGCACAGCCAGCAATTTGTGTTTTCCTCTGTGCTAAAGCCACATATGCATCTCCTTTGCTTGACTCTCTCCTCTCCAGTGCTCAGTAAATCCCAAAACTCCTTGGGCTTCACCTGAACTCAAAGCTCTTTCACAAAATTCTTTTGGGTTGTTCAGGATCTCACTACAAGATTGGTCTTGTAGTGATCCCCCTGTTTACAGCCTCCCAAGAACTGGGATTACAGGCATGCGCCACCATGCCCAGTCTCAATTGCCATCTCAGGGCATCCCAGGGGTGGGACCATCACAACAGGCCTGGGGATCAAACCCCTGGCTCTTGTGCCTGCTTTCAAGTGCTTTAATCTGCAGAGCTATTTGGCCAACCCCTCACAAAGTTTTTCTGACACATTTTTCATCTTGTAGAATGTAACCATCATCTGCCCAAATGGCAAACTAGAATTGCCTGATTTTAACGTCTCTCATTTAACTACATAATGGCCTGCTCAGCACTCAGATTTATAAATATCACTCACACTTTAAACATATTTCTAGTGCCATCAATGTATCTCAAGAGAAAATGACATTTCACTTATATAATATTTAATGACATTAGAGTTGTTCTGTTTACTTAATTTGTACAGAGAATTTCAAGATGACCATCAGGATGTCTATCCTTTGCTTATTAGAGAAAAGGCTACTAATCTTCGTACTCCTGTGGGGGACTTTGCAGGTGTACTTGAGCTTACTAACCCAATGGTTGTAAAATGAAGAAAATACCATAATTTATACAAATGGGCACAATGCTATCAGCCAAAAGATATGCACAACATTCTGGAAGGGGAAATCATTGCTTAACTACCACCAGCAGAGAAATAGGACCTGGTTTCACTACAATATAACAGAAACAGTGGCCATCTGGAGGAGATGAACAATGAGCCCTCTGCACATGCATTACTGGCCTTAGTTTTCACTTTTCTCCAGGGTAGGTACACATCCCCTGGAAAGAGGTGCACAATGGCAATTTCCATATTGGTGCTGGTCCTTGAAGGAGGGAAGATATGCTTGACAGAGGAGTTCAGAGGCAGGAGAGGTCAGCAGCGAAAAGTGAAGCCAGTGTTAGGATGAAGGTCAGGTGAGACCAAGATAGGATTGAGAACTAACAAAATTCCAGGCCTCAAACTGTGGACTTGATGGACATCTTCTGAGCTCTAGTGGCCTAAAGAACATGGGTCCTATGTTATACTAGCTGGTCTTTACAGAATGTTATAAAAACATGAAATTGTAGAAAACTTGTAGCACCAAGCCCTGTTCATCCCCTATAAAAAGTGACTTTATTCTAATTATTGTAAAAAACAAACAAACTTGTAATTAATAGTGCTTACAAAAGTAGGCTGGCTACATACCCTGGGTTCCTTATAGTCTCACTTCCAAGTCAAACTTTCCTGCATGTAACCACATAGGCTGACCATAACTTGAGCCAGCATTCCCTGAAATGCATTCATTTTTGTATAAAAAGCCTGGGTGATAGAGACACAGTGGAAAACCCCTTGGGGGTTACTCACAAGATTAAGACCTTTCTGCATCCATGCTATTAGAAACACTCACTTGCCTTTCTGCACTGTAATGCTTTCTAGTCTAAGAGGAGATACCATCAGTCTATGATAATAGTGGGTTATCTGAAGAAGTTGTTGACTAGAAGCATTTACAGCTCAGCTGATTATTATGTCCTTATTTTATATACCTCACTTGTATACTTTTCTGCTGGATGATTAAGACCAAGATAAAGCAAGATCCATATAACAAAAAATGTAACATTTGTATCTGATAAGGTCAGTCAAGTCTCCTCAGGGTTTATCTTGTAACCCTGTACCTCACTCTGTAGATCGTTTGTCTGTGTCAACCATATGGATGAGTCACGGCCATTGCTTGACCAGTTTGCTCTCTGTGAAAGCCTGAGAGAAAGCTTTCTCTCCTTTGACTCTCAATAGGAACACTATAGATCATTGATCACATTGATCTGTGTCTCCGTAATCTCCTTGATCAGAAAATTTGGGGCACAACTGAGTTCTATTATGTTGCAGTACAGGTTCTCCTATG
Source organism: Ctenomys sociabilis (assembly GCA_004027165.1). Classification (NCBI taxonomy): domain Eukaryota; kingdom Metazoa; phylum Chordata; class Mammalia; order Rodentia; family Ctenomyidae; genus Ctenomys; species Ctenomys sociabilis. The sequence continues at coordinate 7,020 of PVKA01048416.1, forward strand.
TCCTAGGTCTTCACTCACCTTGAAAGGCTAGGGAGAGAATGTTGGCTGACTTTGCAGCCCTTTCATTTCTCCAGTTTTTGATCTGCAAAGTTAGGTTGTTAACCATCCAGAAGAGAAGCTGATTATTACCCTGCAAATATGCAATTCAGTTTACCCTAACTATCTGACTAACTTCTTTTTAGTTGTTGTTATACTGTTCTATTTGTATTTCTTCCTTTGATTTCTTATACTAGGGAGACTATATGATATTTGCACATGTGTCTGATTCTTGTACAATGGATAGCCATTAGGAAGATAACAATGTAAAAAGTATTAATTATTGAAACTATACTATAATTCAGCTTTTAAAAATATATGTATACAGGTACATTCTCTTAAATCATTGATTAGAGGCACCTGCTCTAATAATGTTTGTAGAAAGAATATCTTGTGTGCATCTTGGACAACAAAAAGCCACTATGAAAACAATGTGCAATGTGTTAATTGTTCAATCTGTCCTACTAATTTGATTTGAAACTCTCTCATTGCTATGTGTTCTTCAATAAAATAAAGAGGAGAAGCTATCACCCAGAATAAACATGCATGAAGCTGAATTGTAGCATGCATCTGAGTGAGTCTGGAAATAGGTTTCTTCTTAAAACCTCAAGAAAGAAAATTTAGATGCAGTACGTAGCAAATATTTTGATTTCAACTTTGTGAACACACATGAATAGAATAGAATAGAATAGAATAGAATAGAATAGAATAGAATAGAATAGAATAGAATAGAATAGAATAGAATAGAATAGAATAGAATAGAATGAATAGAATAGAATGAATAGAATAGAATAGAATAGAATAGAATAGAATAGAATAGAATAGAATAGAATAGAATAGAATAGAATGAATAGAATAGAAGAATAGAATAGATGATAGATACAGCAGAATATTAAGAGATATAAATAGGAAATATGAAGAAATTCAAATACCTCCTCAAATTACATATTCCACTCTTTCAAACCTATTGAAATATATAGGCTAATTTGTTTCATTTATTTTACTAGTTTAACTTACCAATTGAAAAGAAAGTTTTGTGCTGCTGTTTCTTCACTCTAAGAATCTTTTCATTCCATGTCTTCTACTATAATTTTGTTAAAGAGAATGTTACACAGTCTATTAATTATTTTTGTGCATTTTATAAGGATTTTTAAAATTAACATGAAAACTGAATTTTAATAATCTATGAATTTAATTGGTTATTTTATTTTCAAGTAAATTTTTTAATGATTTGTTCATGTATTTGATACAGGGTCTCACTACGCAGTTTGGACTTGTAGTGATCTTCTTACCTCATCATCACCAGGACTGGAATTGCAGGCATGCACCACCTGCCTGGTCTCAGTGGCCAGCACAGTGTGGAGCCCGCATGGCATGCAGTCCCGCGATTGAAACCTGAGTCCTCACGGTTGCCGGGCTGGTTCTTAGACCACCAAGCTATCTCCCTGGTTTTACATTGTGTTTTTACTGTATAAGTCTCCTGCCAAACTTCACTCTGGCATTCAGGTATAAGAAACTGCATGCAGTTTCTCTTATACAAGGTGTACTTAACATATCTCAGTACAATATTGAGTGTTTTGATCCAATGTTACGTTTGTTTGATATCTAAATCTTATATTGCATGTTTTACCTTTTGCTTAATAGTCTTTACAGCGGGAAAGTTGAAAGCAGTGTAAATTTTATTATAATGTTTGCCTCATTTCCTACTGTTCAGTTCATTGGTAGAACCCTAAATGAAAAGGTAAATATGTCAATATTACAGTGACTCAGATATTTGAAACTGATGAAGTTGTAGTTGTCAGTTATTTTTGTTAGAAAAATTGTAACTTTTTTAGATAAACAGAAATTTCTTCATAATTTTTTTTAAAATATACATATGTTTTACGCTTATGTGGGCCTCAAGTGTTTTTATTGATATAGAACAAATGAAATTTATTGTGCTTTTCAGATAAATATCTGTGCATTCTGCTAAAAGTAATCAGTATGTTGTGAGCTCATACTAACCACTATAAGTGCTTAGCTTTTTTGTCACTTGGATATCTTTCAGAGTATACTGTATTAAATAATTCTTAATTTGGATTAGTCATCATCTACAGAAAATTATATATTTGAAAATATTAATGAAATGTTAGCTGTTATCAAATATGCTCCAGAATTTTTTAAATTAATTTTATTGAGAAACAACTAGAAATGAGGTAGTTTCAAAACCAATTAATAGGACAGTGTCAATAATGAATACATTGCATATTGTTGTCTTCGTAGCTGTTATTCGTAGTAAAAGATGTAGACAAGATATCCTGTCCAAACACTATCAGTACAAATCTTCCTTCTCATTGAATTAAGAGAAAGTAGCTTTCTCTTCTGGAGAGTTAACAACTTTAGTTCGCAAACCAAAACTTAGAGAAAGAAGGGCTGCAAGAACAGCCAACATTTTGGCCCTAGCCTTTCAAAGTCAATGAGGACCTAGGACATAGGAGAACCTGTACTATAACATCCCATTACTCCATTGTGTCTCAAATTTACTGATCAAGGAGATTATGGGGCCACAGAGGAAAGTGGTTGATGATGTACAGTGTGCCTAAGGAGAGTCACATGTACAGAAATTCTTTTGGACAATATACATACACACTAGAATTTTGTTTGTGAGAACATAAAATCACCTCTCGCTGTGTTCATGCGAGCCACCCCTTTCTTTGTGCTCTCTCCCATGCACCTGTTATTATACATTGCTAAAGTACTGTCAACATCATATTCTCATTCGTACACACTTTCTGCAGGTGCTTGTTTGCTTGCTTGCAGAGTAGCTTCCTCCCTTTTGAATGTATAACAAATCTCCCTTGAGCACCATGGGTCAAGACTTTCCAGTGCCTCTGCTGTGCTTTCTTAGCATCCTGTGGATTACTTCTCTTTGTGATCATTGCCTCTTTATCTTCCTGCTCCAAAGAATTTCTCATTTTGCTATATGAAAGAATTGTTTTTCCATTAGTGTGTTTATTCATAAAACAAGTGCTTGAAACTTTTGGGACAGTATTTCACATTAAGAGAGGTAGTCCGTATGTCAACTCAGAACAAAATTAAATGGCCATGAATCTGTCTATTGTCTATTGTTTTTACCTATCACATTTTTATTATGATATTTTCTGTTTTTAAAGTCTACTCTATTTCATATTTGGATGTCCATATACTCTCCTAAATTATTCCATATACAGATGGAATTACCAGATATCCAAATCTTCCAATTGCATTCTGAAAACATTATAGCTTTCTTGTCATTTGTAATCCCTCTAATGTACATCCAGTGCTTCTATCTGAGCTTATTTTCTGCTTGCTGTACTTATTTTCTGTTTGCCTGCTAGAAATATGGAATTTTTCAATTCCAGAATTACTTTTATATTCTTTTAAAAACCAAAATAGCCATACATGCTACTTACCTGTCTAGCAACTCAGGAAGCTAAGGAAGAAAAATCGCAAATTTGAAGTTGGCCTTGATAACTTAGCAAAAACTCATGTCAAAGTAAAATTTAAAAAAAATAGTTCAACTTGCCCTAGTTCCAATCCCCAGTATCACAAAACACACATACACAGATATAAAAGTCAAATTACACAATTTTTTACTACTTTTAAAGGGTTGCAAAGGATTTATAGCTGGAAACAACAAAGATTTACTGATCACAATTTTGAGAACAGCATATTCCATGAAGATGTCATCAGGGTTAGACTCCAGAAATTTTGAATAATAGAGGCTTCAACCAAGATTTCAAAAGAAGAACTTGGAAGCAGTGTCAATAAAGTCAAACAGAACAAGAGTGATTTTGGGTAGTTGGACATGCCAGGCTCAGGAATGTGGAAAAATCTGGAAAGAAACCCTGTATCCTGAAATCAGAGCCAACCTAAGAAAGATGCTGGTTGTAGGCTACAACCAGCAAAATAACTGGTGCTTGGCAGCCTGATCCTTGGGGACCTCACATCTTATCCCTGTGTGCCTCATATACTGTATATAAAGTGATAGGACTTCATGTTTGCCATGCTGTTTTTGTTTGTTTGCTAATGTTGTAGCTGTTGATTTACTTTCTATTTCTTATGTCATCCTCTAGAAGTGGAAAGTTTAACCTTATGGCATTTTTTTCTGAGGATTATGCACCCTGGTTTTGATTTTCACAGAGCTCTAGGGCTAAGAATTTGCTTCCTCGCTACAAAGTAGTGAACTTTGGTAATGATGAGCATGAGAAGACCATTACCAGACCACTGTCAAGGAGTGGATGCTCTGACTTCATTTCTCACATTCTGACTTCAAGACAGAGCTTATCAAATAGAAGACAATAATTTATAGTGCTACTGTCTTATCATTATAGGAGTATCCAATATAATTATTTTCTCAGTCTGGATGGAAAGATGTGTTTTAAAGACATTATTCATGAAAATTTATGTTTAGAAAATGACCTAGTATTAAATGGTGGAAGTGGACTTGAAATAAAAAGTAGGCATCAATATGAAGATCTAAATATTGGGGTTTTTAGTATGTGATACTAGGAATTGAACTGCAAGTTTTATAGTAGACTACATTGCTAGCCAATTTTTATTTTTAATTTTGAGACAAATACTCACTAATTCAAAAATTGCTGACACTGGATTCAAATGTGTGATCCTCCTAATTTAGCCTCCCAGATTGCTAGGGATTATAGGCCTGTGCCACTGATTAAATCCTATACTTTTAAGTCAAATGTGTATTCTCACTATCATTGTGAAAGTAAGTGAATCACAGAATATACAAACATTGCCCCATTCTAAGACATTATATGTCCTTTTCAAGTAAAATTCAGAAACACTTTTTCTTATTTTATTTGATTTTGTTTTATTCTATTCTATTTAATTTTTATGTTATTAAGAAACAAATAACAATGAGACAGTTTCAAAACTGATTAATAGGACAGTTTCAATAATTAATGCATTTTACACTGTTATCTTCTTAGTGGTTATCCATAGTACAAGAAGCAGACAGGATATCCTACCCAAATACTATTGGTACAAATATTTCTTCTCATTGACCAAGCAAAAGTAGCTGTATATCTGTCCTAACTATTCTGTGTATACAAATACAAGACAGTCCTTCCTTTGTATCCCCTTTTTTGTTTAGTCCTGTCAGAGATGATCATTCTATTGTCATCCAAATACTATAGGTGTATGAATTCATCAAAACAATCCAATGCAGTCCAGCAGTCCACAATAGAATGGGTTATCCCGAAATCATTTTTCATTTTATAAATATATTATTTAATTCAGAAAATATTGTTCTTCAGTTTTATTTATTTATGTATTTATAATTTATTCGCTTATCAGCTCAAAAGCTTATACTCTATCACAACCTTAGATCTCAAATGAAAGTCACTCATTGGGTTTAAGAACCAAAATTCTCAGAAATAGAAAGCTTTCAGAATATGTTTAAATTAGATGCTTGAATTATTCCACTCTTTCTTTGTATGCTAGGGTAACTTGTGTTATACTCATCATCTAAAGCTTTGCTTTTATCAACTTAAAGTTTTCCTTTGGTTCTCAACCTTAAATACTCCCCCATTCTGTGCATGCTTCCAGTGTAGCCTCATTTCCTCCATCCATGAAGGAAAGCCTCCCAGCTATGGTCTCATTAAATCAGGTGCTCATCCCTGAAATAGTATCGAGGGCTGTAAAAATAGTATTAGACTAAGGTTTCAACATCCATATTATTGACACATTGGGTTGGATAATTACTAGGGAACGACACTGAATTCTGCATTATCAGATACTCTGGTCTCTAATTACCACAGTCCAGCAACAATCTATGGTTCCTGTCCATGGCAAAAATATCTGTAGATGTTGCTGAAAGTTTCCTGGAGAGCAGAAGTCTTCTAGACATGAGCAATTAGATGAGACTTATAGAGTTATATCTGCTTTCTGTACGGGTAGTGAAGACTCCCCTGAAACTGGGTCCTAGAGAGAAAATGGCATAATTAGACAAATTCTCATAAATGAATAATTGAGAGAAAGGTGGAGTTATCAATTATTAATTATCTGTTAAAGTAGTTTATTTAGTTAGTGATTATGCATAAATTACATGACCATGATAAATCTGATAATACGAGGAAAAGAACCGAAAAGTGTGAGGTGTGGTCGTAGTTTCTGCCTTAAGGGGACAGTCTACTACCCCAGTCTACCATCTAAACTGCTGCCTGAATTGTTTATCCTTTGACAACCTGTGTTTCTACAGCTTATTGTGCACAAAAGTAAATGTTTTAGTATAATCCTGAGCATAACTTTTATCGCAACATATAAACATTGATTCTTCTCACACTACATGAACATTGATTTATTTCAGTGTTTCACTATTAAACACATCATAATCTCCTTGAGATAAGGTATTATTTATTCAAGATATACATCACCAGTGCGTAGCACACAGTAGTGTCTTCCTATAAATTTTATGAAAAGAGAAAGCTCTTTTTAGTTAAGTAATCATTACTCTAATTAGTGTCATGGAATTTTGATATAAAATATCTATATCTTGGTAATAATTGTTTTGTTACAAAATGTGGTGATGTATGGTAACATACCTCATTTTATATGCTTGTTTATAGTTTCATTTTACATAAGCATTGACCAAATATGGAGGAAATTACAAGATCCCATATGGTGGTCTTAATATGATCTAACACGTACTGTATTTGTCTAAGATGAATGTAATTTGTTTTCGTTAATGGCCATGACTTTTAT
>PVKA01048417.1:0-13794 GCA_004027165.1 Ctenomys sociabilis
GGAGGCAGAAAGCAGGAGGATCACTGTGAATGTGGGCGGCATAGTGAGACCCTGTGTACAAAAAAAAAAAAAAAGTGGTGAGATAGCGCAGCAGATTAAAGCGCCTGCTTAGGCATATGCAGGGACCAGGGTTCAATCCCTGGCTTGCTGCGCTGGCCCTGTCCTCGGGGGGGGGGGGGGGGAGGGGCATGATGAAACAGGGAATGAGACTGGGCGTGGTGATGCAAGCCTGTAAGTCCAGCGCTGAAGAGGCTGAAAACAGGAGGACCACTCTGAGTCTGATTTGTGTAGTGAGACCTTGTAGATCTTTACTAAAATATATAAATAAAAGTGTAATCTAGTAGTAATAAACATGGAGAGGGAGTAGGGAGACCTGTCCGTTCAGATTCTTTTTTACGACTATGGAATGGACTTATTATGACTTACTTTCAGATGAAGTAAGTCATAGAAATCCTTCCTGGTAGAAAAGGTGGGGGAAAGTCAGAGTGTCCTTCTTGCTTCACGGGATTTCTTAATTGCTACAGTGCCTTATGTTGGGGTATTGTGTTTTGAGCCCCAGAAGAGGAAAGACTAGTAAGCCAAGAAGAACATCAAAGAGACAACTAAAGGCCAAGAAAGGGAGGCAGCAATAGAAAAGCCATGAAACAAGGAACTGAATAGACCACAGGATGCAGCCACTAGGTGGAGCCAGTATTCTGAGCTAGAGAGTCAGAGGCTTGGGTTGGAGCCCTGACTGCTACAAAAATAACAAGACTAGGCCGGGCGTGGTGGCGCATGCCTGTAATCCCAGCACTCGGGAGGCTGAGGCAGGAGGATTGTCGTGAGTTCGAGACCAGCCTGAGCTACAAAGTGAGCTTAAGGCCAGCCTGAACTGCATAGTGAGACCCTGTCTCAAAAAGAAAAAAAAAAAAAAAAAGCAAGACTTTGACCTTACAGGGCTTCTTTCAGCTGTTCAGTAAAAATAGGCATAGTACCAAGGGCCAAGGTACTGTAACAAAGAGGATTAAAGGAAATAACATGGGTCAGTGTATCAAGAAAGGCTGGACGGGCACCACTGACATCGGAAGACATCAAAGAACACTTTGTATTTTAATAACTTGATCATCAAATTTGTGGCTTTATGGGCTGGCCAGATAGCTCAGCAGACTAAAGCGCCTGCCTAGGAAGGGCTCAGTGGACCAGAGTTTGATTCCCAGTGTGCCGTGTCCACCCTGGCCCCAGAATGCACTGAAACTGAGAATGAAACTGGGCATGCTGGCCCACGCCTATAATCCCAGTGCTTAGGAGGCTGAAAACAGAAGGATCTCATCATTATGAGTTTTATCTGTATTGTGAGACCCTGTAGACCCTGTACTAAATACATTTAAAAAAATATGGCTTTACAAATGTTAAAACAAAACAAAAAAAATACCTATTTCATATAAAATATAACCTTGTGGAGCCAGAGAGATGTCTCAGTTGAATAAGTGCAACTATTCAACTTTTATAAAGCTGGCTTGTGTATACTCGAGATTTACTTATATGTGGATTTTGCTTCAAAAGAAGAAAATATTTAATTCAACATACATTCTGAAATGTTTTGGGATAAAATATAAGAATATTGGTTCAGGGATATAGCTCAGCAGCATAAGTGCTTGCCTGGCAAGTGTGAGTTCAATCCCTGGAACGAAAACGAAAAAAAAAAAAAAAAAATGTCTACAACTTATATTGAAATATATAAAAATCACAGTGGAATGATGAAGGCTAGAGATGTATAATCAAATATTACAGAATCTAGGTAGTAGAATACAGTTATTCATTGTCCAGTTTTTCCAGAATTTTCCAGAAAATTTATGTCTAAATTTTCATAAATATTGGAAAATGAAAATAATTCCTTAGGGTGATTCCAAGACAAACAAAAAGATTGAACTCAGGCCCTTGCACTTGCCAGGGAAGCACTTATTCAACTGAGACATCTCTCTGGCTCCACAAGGTTATATTTTATATGAAATAGTTTTTTTTTTTTTTTTTTTTTTTTTTTTTTGTGGAATCAGGGATTGAACTCAGGCTCTTGCGCTTGTCAGGGAAGTGCTTCTACCACTGAGCCATCTCCTTGGCCCTGAAATATGTATTTTAATCCTGGGATGATGGTATATGCCTGTAACCCAGCAATTTGGAAGACTAAAGCAGAAAAATTATAAATTCTAGCCCAACCTGGACAATTCAGGTACTTACTGAGATCGTATTTCAAGGTCTAAAAAACTGTTTTAAGGGGATTGCTGAGGATTAAGGGGATTCAGAGTGAACTGCGTTCAATCTCCAATGCCACCAAAAAATTTTATATACAGTATAGTATTTCCACAGTGGTACACGTCTAAACCTCCCGCATTTGGGAGGCTGAAGCAGGAGGATCACCATAAATTCAAGGGCAGCCTGTGCTACAAAGAGATCTTGTCTAAAAAAGAGAAGGGGGAGGGGAAGGGGAAGGGGCAGAGCAAGAAGAAGAAGACGAAGGAGAAGAAGGAGGAGGAAGAGGAAGGATGGAGGGGCAGGAGAGATAGCTCAGTAAGAGCAAGTGCTAGGGCTGCCTGAGTTCAATCCTCAGTTCTGCCAAAAAAAGAAAGAAAGAAAAAAAAGATGGAATAGAACACTGGCTAGCATGTAATAATGCTCAATAAAATTGATATGGTGAAAGGGGATAAAGTGGTTCTAGGCATACAGGGTATCAAGGGTAAAGACAAAGAAATTGTAAATCAGAAGCTGCTGTATCCAGGAGCAGGGCTGAGGAGAGGAAAAGCTCTCACCTCCTCTGTCAAAGCAGCTCATCACCTCAAGAACCCACTGGTCTCGGCTGCCCCCGCACACACTCTGAGAATGAAGCTCGAACCTACAAGAGGGAAAACCAGATGAGGAAAAGGACAAAAGAAAGAAAGATGGGGAAAGGATACATCTACGTACATAATTACATGTACAGGATAGCTTGGATGATTGTACTGCTGATTTCTGCTGGGCTACTGAACGGGGAAGGAAGTTAATGCTTTTTTCCCTCTTTAATTTCTTATGACTCTTTAAAGCCAATTTTGCATGCTTATTTCTGCTGATCTAAACAACTAATTTGAGAGCAATATGCAGTACAACCACCATTGTTGAATTCCTATGATTTCATTTAGTGAAATTCTGTATCGTTTCTACTTTTTTTTTTTTTTTTTTTTTTTTTTTTTTTTTTTTTTTTTTTTTTTTTTTTTTTTTTTTTTTTTTTTTTTTTTTTTTTTTTTTTTTTTTTTTTTTTTTTTTACTACGTTGTATTCTGTTTTAAAAATAGAAAAATAAAAAGGTAAATTCGGTTCTAGCTACACCTCCAGCTTCCCTTCCCCGGGTTTCCTCATTCACAGGGATGAAGTCACGCCAAGAAAGTCATGAGTGGAGGAACTGGGAAAGTCCCAGGTAAGTGAAACAGAAAGGAGACTGTGAGAACCCGAGAAGAGATCTCGGAGCGTGCCCACCTGGAGAGATTCGGGGTGCCAGAGGAGCCAGCGCTCCTGGGTGGTGAAAGACACTACCTGATGTACGACGCACAGTGGTGGTAGATTTTTCCATATTTTCGGAAATGGTCCATGAATTGTTCCCCCGCATGGAAGTCAGAAGGCACTATTTGATTGCAGTGACAACTTCCAGCGACGCTGCCCTCGTTGCCATCACCTGAACGGAGCAAAGGTGTTCAGTACAGATCTTCAGCCCTAGGATTGCTCCCCCGTCCCGCCTCTTAGCCCACTTAGCCTCCAAGGCACGGTCACAGTGCACCTTTTTTTTCCCCCCTAGATCCTGGGGTGCGCCAGGCCGGCAGGACCCAGAAATCCCGGTCTGTGTTCTCGACCCAGGCCGCCGGCCCTCCCGTCCCAGGCTGCGCGCTGGCCTCCCCGACCCTCGCGGCCAGCCCGGCCCGGCTCACCTGGCAGAGCCACCTGCGCCAGCAGCAGGAGCAGGGCGCGGGGAGCAAGTGCCCCTCGCCGCTCCATCTCCGGGCACCTCGGAGTCCGGGAGGCTAGGGAGTGTGACGCGCCGCTGATTCCTCAGAGGCTCGCGCTTCTGTCGCGGCTCTCGAGCTCCGGAGGCGACTCGGCCGGGCCGGAGGCGCGCGGGGACGCGATCCTGCAGCCCCGCGCCATGCGCAGCCGCCCGAACCGCCGAGCCGGCGCCGGCGCCGCCGCCGCCCCCGCGGTAGGGAGAGCCCCGCGGGCGGAGCTGCCTGGGCAGCGCTGGCCCCGACTCTGGGCTCGGTCGAGTGGGCAGCAAGAATGTCCCGCAAAACTGAAAGAAAACTCGGGCTGCGAGGGAGGCGAGTCGGGGCGCCTCCGTGGGAGGGCCGGTCACAGCTGCGGGGCCAGGGAGCCCCTCCGACCTCGCGGGCCCCCGCGGACCTGTGAAATGGGGGACCCTCTGGACACCCGCTCCTGCTTCAGCACGTTCTCGCTTCCCCGCGCGCCTCCAAGGCGGCGCTGCCAGTCACATGCCCAAGGTGGAGTACCCAGGAGTGGGTGTCCAGCGGCTTGCGCTGGCGGAGCCACCTGCCCAGCCTCGGGGCGCCACCTGCCCAGCCTCGGGGCCTGGCCCCAGAAGCCGCGGGGCTCCGGGCCTGACGTCACGGCCGCCCCGAGGTATTTACCTTCGAAAGTGGTGACGGCGGCTGGTACCGGAGAGGTGCAGCGTCCGGAGGGGTTAGGTCTCCTGTGGTTCACCCCAAACGGACCCAAAACCAAGGGAGTCCAAAACTCAACCCTCCTCACCAATCCCTTCACGTAGGATTAACCCTACTTCATCAATACCCTTAGGTCAAACTCTACTGTTGGGGTCTGGGTCTTCAATTTTTGAGCCCAAATATATCATTTTACTCCTGAATACTTACCTTCAACCCTAATTGCTCACGCTGCACCCCTGCCCTCCATTCTTACCCCGACATTCCCATTTTTTTTTTCTCTGAAAACCTTTCCTTTACTTCCAATGCTCTTCTATAGCACACCCTAAGTGACTTTGACCCACGCCCTCCCCACTTAGTGACCCAGTCCTGAAATTTCTCACCACTACTCTGTTCCTCACCATATATCCCTTTCTCTGTTCCGTCTGGGCCCAGACCCTGTGCCCCTGAAAGACATGGAGTTTGTGTCTGGATACCGGGATGAGTTCCTTGATTTTGCTGCTCTCCTCTTTGGCTGGTTCCACAAGTTTGTGGCAGAGCGGGGACCAGTGGGGGTCAGCCTTGAGGGTCGATTGCGACAGCTGGAAGCTCAGATCAAAAGGCTGCCCCAGGACCCTGTTCTCTGGGTGCTCCATGTCCTGCCCAACCATAATGTGGGTATCAGCCTGGGCCAAGGGGCAGAGCCAGGACCTGGATCTGGGCTGGGGGCTGCCAGATTTCTGGGAGATGAGCCGCCACTCCACCTTCGAGACCTGAACCCCTATGTGAGCTTTGTCAGCCTGGAGGATGGGGAGGAAGGGGAGCAGGAGGTAGATGAAGAAGAGAGTGGAGAGAAGACAAGGAGGACAGAGAAGGTTGATGGGAAGAATGGGGAGCCAGCCTCTACCAGCAGGGAATCGCCCCAGGAAGCAAAGCCTCCACTGGAGCTAGTGGAGACTGGGCACGAAGCACGTGGTGAGGATGGCTGCCCAGAAGATAAAATGGAGAACCAAATGGCACATGAGAAAAGGCAGGGATGGAGGAGTGGTAAGAGCCCAGGGAGGGCCCTGCTCCACCCCTGCCCTAACCCTGCCCCACAATCCATCCCCTGAAGCTTTTCCTTGCTGCTCAGACCCCAGCTAGGAGTCATGGATTGGTAGCTTTCAGTCTAGCCTGGCTCAGAGAGATGTTTTCATTGACTATTTTGGGGGTTGGGGATATTTTAGGGGGTTGTTTGTTTTCCTGAACAAGATCTCACTATGTAGCCAGGCTGGTCTCAAATCCATGGTGATCCTACTGCTTCAGCCTCCTGAGTGGGATTACAGGTATGCTCTACCATGTCCAGCTCAGTGTTTGCTTTTTAATTGAGTTGATGTCTAAACATTGAAATAAAACTAAGCCTGGTGTCAGGTGCCTATAATACCAACACTCTGGGAATCTAAGGCAAGCAAATCACATTTTTGGGCTCAACTTGGACAATTTATTAACTTATTAAGGCTCTGTCCCTCAGTAAATAAATAGCTGGGTGTGGTGGTACATGGCAATAATCCCAGCACTCAGGAGGCTGAGGCAGAAGGATCGACAAGCATTTAAGGCCAGCCAGGGCTACATAATGAGTTTAGTTTAAGGTCAGCCTGCACTACAAAGCAAGACTCTGCCTCAAAAAAAAAAAAAAAAAAAAAAAAAAAAAAAAAAGTGGGGGGTGGTACATAAATAAAGGCTGAGACTGTAGCTCAGTGTAAAAGCCCTGGGTTCAATCTTCAGTAACACAGAAGGACTGAAGGTAGGTTGAGGAAGGAAAAAAAAAAATCCAGAAACCTGGGTTTTTGCACCTTGGCAAGAAAAATCTAGAATTCTAAAATTTTATCTACCATTCTGCATGCAGCAAATTCTGGTACTGTATAACAGTACCAGAGGTACCCCCTCCTCCCAGACTCTTTACTCACCGAGTTTTCCTGCCTAGCTCCTGTAGGGATTTGAACTGGGTGCTCTAATCATCTTTATCCCCTGCTCTCTCCCATCCCAGAGGCTGGCCACCTGCACCTTTCCTGCCTCCTGCTGGTGACAGATGAGTATGGTACCATCTTGGGCATTGATCTGCTAATGGATAGAGCCCAGGGAAGCATAGAGCTGGGCTCAGGAACTGAGAGCCTGGCTCCTCGGGCCTATACTCTCCTCTGCCACAGCATGGCCTGCCCTATGGGCTCTGGGGACCCCCGAAAGCCCCGACAGCTTACTGTGGGAGATGCCCAGCTGCATCGGTACAAAAATCTGCTATTGGAGGGTAGGGATGTCCGGGCCCTGGACTCCCAAGCACCTTGGACTAATGCCATCTCCACCCCCATTCAGAGAGCTGGAGAGCCTGGTTTCGAGACTGAGAGTGAAGTTAACAAAGACCCCAATGCGCACATGGGGTCCCCGGCCAGGCTTCACTTTTGCCTCTCTTCGAGCTCGAACCTGCCATGTGTGTCACAAGCACAGCTTCGAGGTGAAGCTGAAACCCTGGTAAGCAGTCCACATAGACAGAATCAAAGGGAGATCCCAACAGTCACGCAAACAGAACAAACATGAGGTGGGCCAGTGGGATACACAGCAGACAGACAGAAAGGAGGGCAAGAGGTAACATGAAGATGGAAGAAACAACACACAAGCTATTACAAGCAGTTACAGGGTATAAAACAAACAATCTAAGTGGCAGATGGCAGCTGCAAGGCAGACGGACAGCCAACAGTGCCCACAGAGGTTAACACTGTGTGCCCCACAGTCCCCAGTGCGGTGCTGTCTTGTACTGTGGAGAGGCTTGTCTCCGGATGGACTGGCGGCGGTGCCCAGATGACGTGAGCCACCGATTTTGGTGTCCAAAGCTTGCAGCTTTCATGGAGCGGGCAGGAGAACTGGCGACTCTGCCTTTTACCTATACTGCAGGTATGGTAAGGATGCGGGTTGGTGTGAGGAACACTGGGACCAGGTCGTAAAGACGTAGGCCTGGGTTCCTGGGAAAAATGTCCTGCAACTGAAGACTAAATGTCTTTGGTGGGAGTCTAGATGGTTTGAAATAGGACTTGGTCCTGGGTGTTTGGACCTAGGGGCTAGACCTCTGAGATGGATGCCTGGGTTTCTAAGACAACTCAGGGTACTTGGGCTAGGTATTCAGATGCTTGCTTCCTGGCTGTACAACTAACTGGCTGTGAGCCTTAAATGCATCCATCATTTTACTGCTTAGATCCTCAACTATTAAAAAAAGGGGTGGGTGGGTAGGGGGAGACCCAAGCAAATGTAAATTTGTTACAATGGTCACATGGGCCTGTAGACACTCAAACATGGTAGTTCCCTTTGACAAGACCCAGACTCAGTCATAGGGCCTTGGTGGGGATGGCTAAGGGGAAGTAAATCTTGGGGCCTAGCCATCCAGGCCTCCCCTTCCTCCTTCTCCAGAAGTGACCAGTGAAACCTTTAACAAGGAAGCCTTCCTGGCTTCTCGAGGCCTCACTCGTGGCTACTGGGCCCAGATCAGCATGCTGATTCCAGCACTTGGTAACCCCACAACCCTCCAGAGCAGCTTGCCTTCCCTCAGCCTTTTCAGTGGTATGTAAGCCTCTTTTTAGACTTGGCTTCTTTGGTCTGGAGGGAAGGACTGTGGAAAAGCTGTCCATGTATCAGATAACCCCTCCATATACAAGCCAGATCCCTACCAACACCTCAAGGCCAGTTCAAGCCTTTCCTCAGCCCTCAAAGAGAAGTCACTTCTGCCTTCCCATCCAGGAGCTTTAGTCATACGCAAGCCCCCATACCTCCTCTTGTGGCTTCCAGACCTCTCAGGAAACATAGCTCCTCTAAGAGAGAGAAGTGGGGGTGGTTTCCTAACCCCAAGTTCCTCTTCTCTTTCAATTCTTCAGGCGATCCTTACCAACTTCTCCAAGGGGATGGGCCTGCCCTGATGCCTCCAGTGCCCTTGGATCCACCTAAGGGCCCCTTTGGTGAGCTGAAGGGACCCTGATGGAGCTATGAGTCAGGACAGTGACCAGGGCTAGAAGCCTCAGTGGCTGAGAAAAGGGAAGGTCATTAGACCAGACAAAATGGGTCCAGGCCTGGAGCCTGAGTTCCCCAGTAATCCTCTCTCACCAGGCTCGTGGAAAGATTACTACACATGGCGGGGCCTCAGTCTTGATTCCCCCATGGCTGTGCTTCTCACCTACCCACTGACTGTGTACTATGTCATCACGCACCTGGTGCCCCAGTCCTGTAAGTAACACAGGGTATAATGGGAGAGGGGGAAGGATGAAAGGAAGGGGAGCAAAGGACACCACAATTTTAAAGATCTGGCCTTCTGCCAGTCCCTGAGCTCAACATCCAGAACAAGCAGTCACTGAAGATCCACGTGATAGAGGCGGGGAAAGAGTTTGACCTTGTCATGGTGTTTTGGGTAAGTCTCTCTAGGCTTGGAGATGGGGCACTGGGTGGGAGCAGACATAGGGTGGGACCCAGACCTGCTCTTCTCCCTGTCCCTTAGGAGCTCTTAGTCCTGCTCCCCCATGTGGCCCTAGAGCTGCAGTTTGTGGGTGATGACCTGCCCCTTGAGAATGACCAACAGCATTTTACCCTGCAGAGGGTGAGAGTGGAGGGAGGCCCTACTCTTCTGCCTTCAATCCTCTGCTGGCCTCAGGGTGGGACCTTCTTGCCCTTCCTATCCCCATTCCTTTGTCTTTCCTGCTGCATCCTCTAATACTTCTGGTGGCTTTCACACCACATTCCTGTCCCTACAGGATGGCCCTGAGGTGTCTGTCCGTTCCAGTTCTGGAGTAGCAGCTCGACTCAGCTCTGGGACTAAGGAGAAGGGGGGCCGCAGGGACCTTCAGATCAAGGTGTCGGCTAGGCCCTACCACCTGCTCCAGGGACCCAAGCCTGACCTAGTCATTGGTAAGAGTTTGGGGCTCAAGGGACGGGATGTGGGAAAGGTAGGAGAGAAAGAGATCCTGGGAGCCAACATCTCCCTGCTCTTCCTAAACAGGATTTAACTCTGGCTTTGGCCTCAAGGACACATGGTTGAGCTCTCTGCCTCGTTTACAGGTGGGGAATCTCACCCTCCTGCCTATTCTAGTTCCTTCACCTCAAAGACTGGACTCTCCTCTTCCCATCAGCTGCCTCATAGATTTGGGGAGCACCCACAGTCCTCTTGCCTTAGGCCTCATGTCTTGCCCACACCCCAGCCCATTAAGCCTATGTGCTGTTCCTGGGGGTTAAGGACATATCTGGGGAGCAGGATGCCCTCAAGGAGTGCCTGAGGTCGCACCCCCACCTCAGTCTCTCCGAGTGCCAGCCTTCTTCACCGAGAGCAGCGAATATAGCTGTGTGATGGATGACCAGACCATGGCAGTGGCCACAGGAGGGGGCACCAGCCCTCCACAGCCCAACCCCTTTCGCTCCCCGTTTCGCCTCAGAGCGGCTGACAACTGTATGCCCTGGTAAGAGCCCCGATCTTGTTTCCATTTGACCTATGACTTACTCCTTGTGTCCTAAGAGGTCTTTGCTGTCCCAAGGCCCTCCTCACCACAGCCCTACAATCCTCCTGATCTGTTCCCACTATTTGCCAGCCTGGCTGCTGTGGACAACCCCAAGACACCTCTCTTTAGATCCAATTCTGAAATCTCCCCAACTCCTTGCCCTACACTTAAAAAGATTGTTCAGCCCTCCCAACTGTGTAGCCCAAAATCTAACCCCATCGGGGTGGGGAGATAGCTCAGTAGAATAAGCGCTTGCCTGGCAAGCTCAGAGTCTTGAGATCAATCTCCGATACCAGCAAAAAAAAAAAAACCAAAAACTAACCCCACCCACCCACCCACACGCTAGAACAGAAGCCCCGCCCTCGGCGCTCGGCCCCGCCCCTAACCGCGCCCACACACCTGTGGCAGGTACTGCAACGCGTTCATCTTCCACCTGGTCTACAAGCCTACGCAAGGGCAAGGCAATGGGGCGCGCCCGGCGCCCTGCCCCGAGCCCCCTGCCCCAACCCCCGCCGCCGCTCCTCCGGCCCCCTACCGAAGGCGCCGAGGAGAAAAGAAAACTGGGCGGGGGGCCCGGCGGCGGAAATGAAACCGGGGGTCTCTCTCGTCCGCCCCCTCCCAGCGCACCCCGCCAGGGTGAGAAAAACGCCCTAGGTAGAGGGGAGGACTGGTTGGCTGGTGGAACCCGAAAAGATAAATAAAATAACTTGTTTGAAATCAGAGTCAGTGACCTGATTACATGCTCTGGATTGCACTGGAAAGAGAAAGAAGGATTTAGGGTTGACTTTCTCTTGCTCCTTTCAATCCCTCCGACGGCCATCTGCTCTCAACCCAGCGATGGAGATTCTAATTCTCCTCGGTAAGCCCCAGACTGTATTAATTTATTTGTCAGGTAAATCATTTCTCAACCTCCACGGGTGACCGCACCCAGGCAAAGAAAGACCAAGAAGCAGAAAGCGGCTTCTTACTATAGGGTCAGGAAACAGAAGGGGCCGGAGAGATGGCTCAGTAGAATAAGGGCCTGCCTCGTATAAGGGTCTGCCTGGCAAGCACAAGGACTTGAGTTCAATCCCCCGGTACCACAAAAAAAAAAAAAAAAAAAAAAAAAAAAATCTAGCGTGGTGGCACATGCCTGTAATCCTAGCACTCCAGGGGCTGAGGCAGAGGGATTGTGATGTGAATTCGAGACCAGCCTGAGCTACAAAGTGAGTTTAAGGCCAGCCTGAACTGCATAATGAGACCCTGTCTCAAAAAAACAAAAAAAAAAAAAAAACAGGAAAGCAGACCCTACCTACTTGCAGGGTGGATCCTTTGTTTTGGGTTCAGTGAAAGGCCCCAGCCGCCCGCTTCACCTTCTCTCATTCTGCTCTATAAACACCTGCTGAGCGTGTCTTCTGAAAATCGCTCCAAGCCATTGTAGGCAGCTGAGTTAGATAGCCCAACCCCCAACTCCCAACAGGAAGAGACCCTGTCCCATATTCATGCCACTTGCTACGTGACTCACTTCCCCATTTGGTACTGGATTTAATCAATTTT
Organism: Ctenomys sociabilis; assembly: GCA_004027165.1. Classification (NCBI taxonomy): domain Eukaryota; kingdom Metazoa; phylum Chordata; class Mammalia; order Rodentia; family Ctenomyidae; genus Ctenomys; species Ctenomys sociabilis. The sequence continues at coordinate 11,689 of PVKA01048417.1, forward strand.
ACCTGAGCAATGGTGCTTGTAATCTCATTGGTTAACCATGGTTTTGTCCCACCTCTTGTTCACCTAAGCGAGTTCCCATGTCTTTACCACCTTAGACCCGCCTCACCACATGGTTTTCCTCTATAAAAGTCCCTGGAAGAGAGCTTCTGGGGGATCTACCCACTCGGGCCCCCCTCCTGTCCCTCTCTCAGACAGGAGCTTTCTTTCCCTCAATAAATCTATTCTGCTCATAACCTATTTGTTCCTAAAATTCATTCTTCAGTTTTAGAGAACACGAACTCATACAGGTCAGGTCCAGAGATAGTTTTTCCCTATGTCATTTGGAGGTTCAGCTTATCATTTGGAGGTCACCCACCAGAGATCAGTTTTTCTCCCTGTATCACCATTAGGTTCGTGTCCAGTGCCACAGCAAATGGCAGTGTCTCATCTCCACATTGCAGCCAACGTATTCCTTCTTAAATCTTTTTGGAAGCAAATCCCTCCCTGCTTAGATCCCTTCAATGACTTTTTTAAAATCTTGAGTGTGGAATGGAGGTAGTGTAAGGTCCGAGTCAAACAGACTCCATGAGTCAGACAGACCTTGTTACTGAGTCACAATAGATTGTTAAGGATGCTATGGTTACTGCCCTACCCTACAGCGCGTGATGTCCATGTGACGTCCATACGTGCCCCACAGCTTACAGATGTTCTTAAGATAACCCCACCGAAACCAACAATTCCCGGGACGGCAAGACCCTTCCAAGAATAACCCTCCCTAAAAACCCACACCATCCAATTGTTGTAAAGGTCAATAGGAGCCATCCTATCCGTTCCAATGTAAGCCCAGCTAACACACGCGATTGGCTTCTGTATACCTTGCTTGCTGCTTTGCCGCCAAAAGTGCTATATAATCTTAAGTCATCTAAGGCTCAGGGTCACTGTGGCCTAGTTGCCTGGTGGCGCTGTGTCGACACAGCCTCTGGAATAAATCCTGAACTTCCACAAGGCCTCGGCTCTTGGTGTCCTTCCTTCCACGCCCAATCTTGGACCTAACAGTAGTGATTTCTGAATCACTAAGTACTATATAGAAAAAACATGACAATAAAGAAACCTGTCTGACACCACTTTAACCAAGTGATAAAGATTAAGCAGGGAATAATGCCAATTTTGTCATAAAGACACATTATTGTAGGTGTATAGTGCCCACAATTATTCTTCAGACTATTTCTATTCATGAATTTTCTTTTTTCTTATTTTGTTGAGATGGGATCTTTCTTTGGAGCCTAGGCTGGCTTTGAACTCATGGTGTTGTAGGCAGCTGAAGTAGATAGAAATATTGTAGGCAGTCAGACAGGGCTAGGCCCTCAAGGAGACAATATGGAAGACAAGGTGACTTTGCAACTTTGGAAGAAACACGTACTCCAGCTTTGGGCCACACATCAAGACAAAAGTAAACACAGGCAGCCACATACTTCCCTAGGGATGGGCATCAGGGATTGATATTCTAAATAGGTATCAATCACCTTAAAAGAACCCTAAAGAGTCACTAAGTCAACCCCTAACAGGTACCCTGTACCGTATTCATGCTATGAGACTCACTTCTTCATTTGGTACTGGATTTAATCAATTTTTATCTGAGCGATGGCACTTGTAATCTCATTGGTTGATCACAGTTTTGTCCCACCTCATGCCCACCTAAGCGAGTTCTCATGTTCTCCATCACCTTAGACCCATCTCACCATTGGTTTTACTCTATAAAAGTCCTTGAAAGAGACATAGATATTCCACTTTTGATAGCATGAGCGTGTTTAGGTCTTTAAATGGCATATGCCATTTCTGGGAAATGTATCTGGAGGCTAAGTATTGCTTTCTATAGATAACTGTCTCCTTGTTTTTTTAAAAAACAAAACAAAACATATTGAAGTAGTTCATGATTTGTTTGGCATTATAGGAAGCAAGCTGGTGCTAAGTATTTTTTAAATGGTATGTAAGCAAAGCTGAACTGTAAATCTTCAGGAATGTGTATTAAGATTGTGGAATTGGGTGTAAGATTGGTAGGGGTGAAAGTGGGTTTGGTTAAATGCATCCTTTATGGCACTATGATCTATCCTTTCCTTGAAAGTTTTT
>PVKA01048418.1:0-13799 GCA_004027165.1 Ctenomys sociabilis
AAACAATCTGATTTTAGAAATGAAAAGTGGAAAGATATTTCATCAAAGAAAATGCAAATAATTATAAATAATGAAAATATATTTAACATCATTATTTATTAGAAAATGTAAATCAAATCATGAGAACTACTTCATACTCACTGAATTTGTGATAGTAAAAAAGATTTTTAATGCCGATGTGGATGGCAATGTGAAGAAACTCAAACCAAATGTGTTGGATGTAGATCTGAATTTTTAGAATATAAAACTGTATATTCACTTTGGAAAACAGTTAAAAATTTCTTAAAAAGTTAACTATAACTACAGTATGACCTGGCAGTTCCACTCCTGTAGGGAAATGGAAACATGTCTTCATAAAGACTCATATAGAAATGTTCACAATAACATTAGCTGTAGTAGCCCAATCTATATGCAATCTGTGTGCCAAGAGCAGTGCATAAATAAACCACAGTCTATCCATGCACGGAGTGTTACCAATTTACAAAAATGATGAACTGATACTTACAGCAAACATGGACAAATCTCAAAAACATGATGTTAAGTAAAAGAAGCCAGACTCAACAGCTGCATATTGTGAGTGATTCCGTTTGCATAGGATTTCCAGAAAAAGAAAAATGACAGCAACAGAAATGACAGAGACAGATGGGCAGAGGGATTGGCTGCAAATGAGCATGAGGGAAATTTTGGCTGACAAGAAAAACACTTAAAGTCAATTGTGATGTAGCACCATTGTATAAATTCACCAGAATGTATGGATTTTATTACAGATATGTTTCTGGGACATAAGTATGTGTCCAATGGCACCGAGTGGAGGGTTCTGTTCTCCACACCTACAGTTCTCCATCTCCCCAGTGCCCTGTACTTCGGTTATCTATCAGGCCTCTCACCCTGCAGAGCTCATAGGCTCAGAACATGTCTTCCATTGATACCTTTGGCTGGGGTCCCACAATGTACAGGATCAAGGCCTCTCCCCAATTCCAAGAAAGGAGATGGTGCTAGAACTGTTGTGCTTGCTTGACTAGTAAATGTCTTAAGTTCAGAGGATTTTAGACTCTGATTTATCTATCTGATGGTGAGATTTCCAGCTTAATGTTCAATTTAATGATGCTGAACCACTTCTATTTCATTCTACAAATAAACTTAAAAAAGAAATTGATGTCTACAGAGTGGCCACATTGGCCTAAGTGATTTCCACACAAACAGTGGAAGAAGACCAAAATCGCTCTGGATTAGCAAGATAGAAGTCCTGTGCCCAGGTCACCTCTCGGTCTGGGGAGACATTTACATCTCCTTATTGGGTGTCCTCTGCCATTTCCTCTGCCTTTGTCTCTTACTAGACAGATTTCCTAGACTCCTTGTTTTCTCCTATTTTCCATGCTTTTTCTCCTTCTACCTTTGGGGGATTTTTTCAATTTCTAATATGCATTAAGATTTTTATTATTGGGTTTGTGTTTAGTGAATCTTCCTTGAGACATGTCTCAGAATTCAGTGGAAAGTTTGTGAATCACACTTATCTCTGGCAAGAAGAAATAGTCATTCATGGAGCACCAGTGTTATCAACTACCCCTTGTGGTGAAGAATACAGCAAAAGAAAAGGTAACTAGGGGTAAAAATGTTGGTTAAGAGACAGCTGCCAACTGCACAGTCAGAGAGATTGAGTAGAAAAACAGATAGTAGAGACCATTCAGAGTGGAGGACTCAGTGTGTGTGTGTGTGTGTGTGTGTGTGTGCATGCACACACGTGTGTGTATGTAATGTCATATGTATAACATAGAAAAGGCAAAAGTAGTGTTTTGATGAGGGTGAGGACAGATTAATAAGGTATAAAGCTTAATGATAAATTTGAATTTTTTTTTCTATGGATTCTTACATTTCAATTTTACTTATTTATTTATTGTTGTCTTTTTAAAATAATTTTATTGAGAAATAAATAGCAATGAGACAGTTTCAAAACCAATTACAGGACAGTTTCAATAATTAATACATCGTATATTGTTGTATTACTGGTTATTCATTGTACAAGATGCAGATATGATATCCTGTCCAAAAACACTATTAGAACAAATCTTTCCATTCACTGGATTAAGAGAATGTAGCTGTATATCTATCCTATTGATACAGGGAGAAAAACTGATCTTGGGTTGCTGACCTCCAAATGATAAGCTGAACCTCCAAATGACATAGGGAAAAAACAATCTCTGGACCTGACCTGTACAAGTTCGTGTTCTCTAAAACCAAAGAATGAATTTTAGGAACAAACGGAGGTTATGAGGAGAATAGATTTATTGAGAGAAAGAAAGCTCTTGTCTGAGAGAGGGACAGGAGGGGGGTCCTGAGTGGGTGGTCCCCCTGGAAGCTGTCTCTTCCAGGGACTTTTATAGAGGAAAATCATGTGGTGAGGACGGGCTAAGGTGGTAAAGACATGGGAGCTCACTTAGGTGGACAAGAGGTGGGACAAAACTGTGTTTAACCAATGAGATTACAAGCACCATTGCTCAGGTAAAATTAAGTTCAGGAACAAATAGGGAAACAAGTCATGTAGCAAGCGGGCATGAATGTGGGACAGGGTCTCTTCCTGTTGGGGTTGGGTTAGTGACTCATTTAGGCTCTTTCAAAGTGACAAAATGTAAATTTGGTTTTAAGTTTCATAGTTTGAACAACCAGAAATAAATGGAAGAGCCATGCAGGTGGCAATCATATCCAGAAAATGTTATCTTTATACATTCAAAAGAGAGGTCAGTGCTGTGTAAGAGTAAATGAAAGAACACATGCAAGCCTAAAGAGGGAAAGGACAAGAGTAACAGCAGGTACAGTAGAAAGAGGCTCAAAAGCTTTATGCAGAGAGGGGGGAAGTAGAGTAGTCTTTCAGTAAATGAGATGCAGAACAGAAAGTGCCTTGGTGGGTGGCTTGGTGGGATAGCCCAGAGCCCTGGGAGCTCCCTCCAGGATAAACAACGCTTATTGTATAAATGCGATGATAGGGCTAGCCAGATAGCTCAGGGAATTAAAGCACCTTCTTAGGCAGACACAGGGCCCAGGGCTTTGATACTCAGCCTACACTGCCAGTCCCATACCTGGGATGCTCTGAGACTGGGAATGTGACTGGGCATGGTGGCACATGCTTGTAATCTCAGTGTTTGGGAGGCTATAAAATAGAAAGGGTCCACTACAAGTCTGATCTGTGTAGCGAGACCATGTACTAAATACATTTTAAAAAAATAGAATAAAAATGTGGCAAGAAGAAGCAATAGAGAAAGAGAGATGGCATGCAACAAAGGTGAAGCATGGCTAGAGGGATGATATGCAGTCAGGAAATAGACCAAAGAATTGTTCTTAGAAAGTAGAGATGTAATCTCTTTCCTCAGACACAATGAATAAAAGACATGATATATGATGCCTTTGCAAAATTTTTTTCAAGTTCCTATCTATATTAAAATTCTGATTTAAAATATATTATATAATTCATGGACCAATGTGAAATATTGCTTATCTCAATATTTAGAATAGTGCGGAGAAGTCTATCACATTTGTTTTTTGTCTAATTGCCACACATCGAGATTCTTTGCAGCTCCTGTCCAAGAACTATCTCCTTGTGCTTTTTATTCTCAAATGTACTGCTTTGTTTTTAAACTCTTTTTCTTTTTTTTTTTTTTTGTATTTAGTATGGGGTCTCACTACACAGATCAGACTCATAGTGATCCTCCTGTTTTCAGCCTCCCAAGTGCTGGGATTACAGGTGTGCACCACCTGTAATCTTCAAATGTACTACTTCAAACTAAAGTATTTTTTAAAAAGTATGGTGGCTCTTTAGAATATGGTAAAATTGAAGCACATAAACATTTATAGATATTGTTGCTACTGTGGTTTCTTGATACTGTAGAAGTCATTTTGGTAATCACCACCCAGAACTGGGTGTCATCTCTCATGCTATCCATGAATATTGTCTTCCAAATCTTCTTACAAATTTGTGACCATGTTTTACTGAAGATGCTTTAAACACAGTTCTTCTGGCTTACATAGGAAAATGTGAGTTACTCATCTTCTGGTTACATTAATTTGTCATTTGGAATGTTATAAATGTAGAATAACACATCCCTGAGCATCTTTTCTCTAGATCTTTTTAGGTTATAGTTACTGTGAATCTAGAAGATAGCTTATTTCAATATGGACTACACTTTTCCTTTCCAGATGGCATCATGGATAGGAGAGGACAGGGACCTATGGGCAAAGCTAGAAGGCAGTTCCATCTATGTCCTTCCCTCATCAGGTGGATCCAGGATGGTATGCTCTGTGTATTACATTGCCAGGGGCAAGAGCAGACCTTGCACAGAAGGGCCTGGTGGGATTGCTTGACTATGCTCTCGAAAGTGCTTATGGGAAGTAAACCTAATTATCATTAGCACATTGATAAAAGGTATCTGTGACCCTGGTGAAAGGCACATAGGAAAAGGCACCAGCCTCCACCTCCTTCCTCAGGAACAGTAGACCAGAGGCAGCATCAGTGTGAGCCCTGATAAACGAGAGATGTCATCAGTTGGTTCATCACACACAGGGTCATCAGTGGTTTGCATAGCTCCAGATGCTGCAGCTGACCTCCCAGAACAGAAACCTCTGAGGGTGTGGCCAGGGGGCTGTGTACAGTGGGTATCAGAGTGTTGCAACCTTTCTTATAAATACCTTTCCCAAGGCTGGGAGCAATGCAAATCTCTTTCCTCTTATGAGTCACTATCTAGCCAATTTTTTAAATTGCAACATTAAAAGGAAGCAAAACCAAATTCTAAACCAAGAGGGACTTTTAATGGGAAATTTACATCCTAGCATCCCTGGCATTTTGTAGGTATGCAATCTCTGACAGTGGTACATGCATCTTCTTGTACCTTGCTTTAGTACTGGAAACAACTACCAGAATCTACTCATGCCAAATGCCTCCCAGGCAAAGGCATCCTTACTTCAAGTGGGTGCCAAGGAGTCCCTAGGTTCAGATAGGAAGCTTTCTCATGGTTTTTCAAAAGAGTATGATAAGCCATGAAAAAATAGTAATTGCCAGGCATGGTGGCTCAGGCCTGTAATCCCAGCACTCAGGAATCTGAGGCAGGAGGATTGTTGTGAGTTCGAGACCAGCCTGAGTTACAAAATGAGCTTAAGGCCAGCCTGAACTGCATAGTGAGACACTGTTTCAAAAAGACAAAAAAAAAATTCCTGTAATTTGTCCAATTTTATATGGGATTGTTTATATGGAGGAAGAAAATGAGTATGAACAGATTCCTTGGGGTGGGGAGTGTGACAGTTCTACGCTGTATTGACTGAGACAGATCTTAAGCAGAACTCTCACTCAAGAATGAACCTTAAGCCCTAGAGTTTGACGGGCATCAAGCACTAAAAATTTGAACACAATTCCTCCTAAATACAGTAAATATGTAGCAGTAAATATGTAGCAGATTTACACTCATGAAAACCAGTTATTTAAAACACACAGGAAGCCAGTGGTCAAGGTAAACCCTGTGAAACCTGGGGTCTTTCCTTTATTTAGTTTTTTTTTTTTTTTTAAATTAATCATTGTTCCAAACTTTATTCCCAGCCTTTTCCAGCTTAATTGGCTGCAAAGAATGAATTGTACGTAAGTAAAACTGAAAAGAGCTGCAATGTCCAAGTGGCTTGGGCTTAAAAAAATTAGAGATCTAGATTTCATCATATCCATAAACAAAAACAATTTTAAAAAGCAGTCATAATATAAAATAGCAGCTCCCAGTAATTTCTTCCAAGTCTGATCTTTTTCAGAAGCTGTCTTGGTTCGGTTTGCCTCGTTCTTAGAGGCCTCATCAAAATTCTCCATGAGATCTGGAACCTCGGCATCCTCCTCCTCTCCAGTGCAAGCGCTCTTTTCCATCCACAGATTGGGCAGAGCTTCAGCCAGGCTCCTTAGACTAGCCAGACTGTGCTAAGCTGGTTCAAGACGCTGCGCAGCGTTTCTGTCAGTTGTTGCGTCTCAGCATGGCCTAGAATGGTGAAAGTGTTTGCTGCCAGAGATGCCTGAACTTTTGGGTTGTTGAAGTGGATAACTGTTCCCTGGTTTGTAAACATATTCACTTCTTTGATACCTGAGATATTGTTTACCCCTAACTTCTTTAATTAGAACTGAAGTTTTTTTTTATCATCTGCTGTGGCTTTCTAGGAACCACCTTCTTTCTGCGAGCAGTTCCTTTCCACCAATGCACACTTGTGCCTGCAGTTTGGCAAGTTTTTCTTGGTTCATGGTAGTTTCTTTCATCTTGTTGGAGTGGATGTGGGGCAGCATGGAGGACTAGGGCTGGCTCTCAGGGGGTCTCAGGTAGGCCAGCTGAGATTAGATGCCTTCTTTATTTAGTGTTTTGAAGGCATATTTACAGGAAGCTTTTACACTGTAGAGACCTCAGCCTCTGTGGAGCCAGCATGTGTGGCTCAGATGTAACTCTGTGACATCTACAGGAGGACAAACACACAACTTTTGTATGGAAGGGCACAACTATGCCCCATTTGCCACTCAGTTTTTCTACATGAACTTGCTGAGTCCTTGCCAGCATGAATAAAGCTGCTTCCTGGGAAAAAGGCCTTGGTGTCCACCTTGCTACACAAAAATCCCGCAACATTATTATAAATATAGTTACTGTATGTCAAAATGGTTTTCTTATTAAGGCAAAAACTAATTCAACAAACATACATACAAAGCATCTGCAGGAACGCAGGCTGTCCACTCTGTGCTCAGATGTCACAGTTCCGTGAAATTCACACAGTACAGGGACAGAGCAGACAGCATCACATCTGTCCGTGTATTGTGTAGCTTTGTTTGACAACACATTCTTTCTCATGTTGGCACTGGGTCCATTTGTCTTTCCATACCTTAGGCCACGAATCTTTTTCTTTAAAACCTCAGCTGGTGTGGGTGCTGGCTGTTCCATTTCTGTCGGTTTGTTTGCTGTCCTGAGGATGTTCACGCCTCTAACTCGGCCAGGTAAACATGTCTGGAGCATTCTGCCTCCTGTGACCACCTTGTGCAGCGGGTGGCATGCTGCTAGCTCATGGGCGAACAGGGCAGGTTCAGAGAGTAAGCAACATCTCTTTTGTGTAAAGAAACTGTCCCTGGGGAATTGCAGGTGAGAAAATACTTTGTATTAAAAACAGTGTTTTGGCAAACAGTAACAAAAATATTCCTTGGGATAGAATACAGCCAGAGATGCACTGCAGTCCTAGGTAGTGTACATCTTTAGAAAGAAAAGTCTGAAAGCCAGCTAATGGTGATGGGGATTGGCACCTGCCAACACCTGTTCTCACTCATGTCTCCCTCCATGGTCATGGTCCACCTACAGGTTACTGCCCACGCACTGTAACTATAACACATCACACTGGCTCCCCAGGCCACATCTGCCTGCGGGAAGGGTACCTAACCTGAACTGACCAAATTCTCAGGCTCTCCTGGCACCAAAAATAATATGCATGGATTAATCATTTAGGCCAAAGTGCCACAAACTGTGTGGCTTAAAATAGCAGAAATGGATTCCCTCACAAGTATGATGGGTGGAAATTGGGAGCCAAGCTATTGGCAGGATCGTGTTCCCTCCACCAGCTCCGGGGAAGGTTCCTGGATTTCTGCTTTGAACTCCTGGTAGTTGCCAACAGTCCTTATTCTTTGGCTTTCCTTCAGTCTCTTCCTTTGTCATCACATGACACTCTCCTCATGTGTTACAGCCACTGTTAGAACTTGACTTCTCTTAAGGACACCAGCAATATTGGATGTAGAACCCACAGAAAACCATATGACCTCATTTAAATTTGACTATGTCTGCCAAGATCCTGTTTCCCAATAAATTCCAGGAATCAGACATATCTTTTTTGAGGAACATGATTCAACCTCCTGGGTCATCAACATTTTTCTCTTGGAAATGTTAACAGAAGCACAGAGAACTATTTTAGTAGTGGAGTTCAATGTATAATATAATGTGATGAGGCTGAACAGGGCTGAAGCAATAAAAAGTCAAGGGCAAAGAGGGATTATTTTAGTGCTGAAAGGATGCAGGGTAAATGCCAAGGAGGCTGGAGGGAGAGAGGAGGGACTGATGTAGCCAGAGAGAGGAGAGAGCCCAGGAGGGGAAGCTGGAGAGCTGGGCTATATTCTCTCTCCATCTCAGGTCCTCATCTAGCTATATATTTACCCTCTTTCTGGGATAAATTGCCTTAATAATTTGTGTCTTATAAGTACCTGAACTAGGACAAGAGTCCAAGGAGAGCCTTGTTTGAGAAGCCAGAGAATGAGTGCTCTGAGAGATGAGGAACTCCAGGCCACATTCTGCATCTGAGCATGGCCATTTTCCAACGTCACTTCCTCCTGACTTATGCATGCCAGAAGGAAGTCTGGGGACCAGAGAACAGGAAGTTGTTGGTCAGCATACCTGAGAAAGTCATAATTACCTACAGGCCACAGGAATGTGCCTGTATCTGCCCAGAGACTCCAGAAGCCACCTCTTATAGTCTTATGCCTAGATTCCAACCCAAACCCAGGGAGACACAGATTAGGGTGTGTGGTGTGTTTATGGCTCTCTATTTTGTCAACCTTATATCTGCATAAAAGGGAAACTGGCACTGGGCCTGGAATCATCCACAATGATCCTTTTCAATTTCCAAGTTAGGAGTCTCTTACCAGTTAACACAAAACAGATTAATCCATAATTTTCTGGAGAATAAATCAAATCTGGAGATACATTCCACTGATGAGAGAGAAAGAGAGAGATTGATCCCAGGATTATGTTATACTCTACCCCTGTTTGTTTCCTACTTTGTGCCTCATAAGAAAAGTTTCATGTAAACCATAAATGATTCCACACTCAGGGAATACAATACGATACCTATAATGAAAATGTACTATAATTATTTCAAGGAAAGCGATTATCCCAGTTGAGGCTTCAATGCCTGATGTGTTGGTACTTATTGGGAACTTCCTTCCTCTCAACTGTGAATGCCTGAGTGACTGAAAATTTCATTTTAAATTTAAATACCAAGTCTGAGGAGAAATGAAATCAGATTAGGGCAGAGGCCTCTGGTTCTCTTGCTAAGCTAAGCCGTGAGCAAAATTTTAAGCTGATGAGTAAGAATGTGGCTCACTGCAGGTGATTTAGTGAAGAGGAGAACTCTTAGACCTTCAGCCCATTCACAGGAATATGGAGGAATTTACTGCAGCCTGTCTCATGTAACCCTCAGGAGTGTTCTAAGAAGCAGGCTTACCAAACAAGGACCTGGAAGACTGGAAATGAAGATTTCTAGTACTTGAATTTTTTGTTGAGCAGGAAATACTGAAAGATCAATATCAGCCTGTATATAACAAGAAATGTAACTTTTGTATCTGACAAGGTCAGTCAAATCCCCTCAGGATTCACCCTGAAACCCTGTACCACCGTTTGTAGATCCTTTGTCAGTGTTAGCCATGTGGATGAGTAACAGCCATTGCTTGGCCAATTTGCTCTCTGTGAAAACCTGAGAGAATGTTTTCTCTCCATGTGACTCCACTTAGGTACACTCCATCCAGCAGAAAAGTATAAAAATGAGGTATAAAAAGTAAAGCCATATTAGTATTCTGAGCTGTAAAAGGCTCAAGTCAACATCTTCTGTTTATACAACTACACAGTAATGGACCCACTTCTCCAAATCTGAAGATACAGCCATAAAAACAGTAAACAATTGCCAGTACTGTTGATAACCCACTACTAGTATGGACTACTGGACCAGATTGGATTATTTTACTGAATTCATGCACCCTCAATATTTAAATGGCAATGGAACACCCATCTCTGACAAAACTAAACAAGAAAAGGGGATACAAATGAAGGACCATTTTGTATCTGTATATACAAAATAGTTAAGATAGATGTACAGCTAATTTCTCTTAAATCAATGAGAAGAAAGATTTATACTAATAATGTTTAGACAGGATATCATGTCTGCATCTTGTACTATGCATAACCACTATGAAGATAACTATATGCAATGCATTAATTATTGAAACTGTCCTACTAATAAGTTTTGAAACTGCCTCATTGCTATTTGTTTCTCAATAAAATTAATAAAAAACAAAAATAAATTTAAAAAATTAGCCTGTATGTTCCATTTGCATCAATCTTCTCTTAGAAGGAACTTTGAAGTAAAAAGGAAATTAATAAAAAAGGCATTCAGCTTCAAAATAGTTTTTGCTGTTTTTTTCTTTTTGTTGTTGTTTTTTGGTACCAGGGAACAAACTTATGACCTTATGCTTGCCAGGCAGGTGCTTAAGTCATACAGCCTTGAAAGACAGGAAGTTAAATTATCAGTCACTATATATTTACAAGCACTTTATGGTAGTTTAAAAAATGTATATTGTAAAAATTACATCTAAAAAGCCAGAGGCATAATTTCAAATATAAATATCATCTTCATTCCAATGTCATTCAGAAAGTAACAAACACAAGTAAACAATAATGCACCCACTTCTCCAAATCTGAAGATACAGCCATAAAAACAGTAAACAATAATAGAGATAGGAGTATTCTTTTTCAATTTTTCTGTATTTTCTGGGACACACATGATATCCATAATAAAATATACATTACAATTATTTTAAGGAAAGTAATTATCCCAGAGTTAGAGCTTCAGAAAATGATATGTTGAACATTTAGAGAAAATTTAAGTATTTCCTCTGGTTGTAACTTGGGAAGATTCTATTATGAAGGCTCAAGAAAGCCATTGGAGATCTAAAAGGAGAGTGGCATTAAAGTCAAGTCTGATTTTTAGAAAGGTCACTGCAGAAAAATCATGTGGAATGTATTAAATGTCCAAAGTCAAGAGAAGAGATGGCTTTGGGACACCTACCAAGGCACACAGAGTGTGGGTTTCAGTTTAAGCCAAGGAGGCTGAGGTTTTTCTTCATGCCACCATTTCACTGCAGGTGTCACAGTACCTACTTCCAATTCAGGGCCACCTTGCAGGGCTTTGTACGATGCACATGTGTATGCACCGGGCAGTTGCCAGGGCATGGAGGAATGTCGCCTTGCAAAGACTGCTTGGTTGGGGGACAGAGGCCAGCTGGAGACTTCGTGCCCTTCCTCCTGTGTCTCTGTATAGCTCCTGGGCTCTTCCCATCGGGATTGCATGCTGTCTAGCCCCTATTGCTGCGCACTTCATCAGTGCAAGAAAGAACATTCAGCCCATTGTCATAGACCTGGACCTGTTTATAGGCATTCTCGGCCTTTCTGTTTGGAGGTCAGATGTTTTTGCTGAATGCCAGAGGTGGAGGCTGCATGGGAGAGGATCTTTATGAGGCTGATAGTTTAATGATGGCCTATCCCAAAGATGTTTATGTTTTAACCCCCTAACCCACAGTGAAGGTGCTCTTAAAAACGGGTTCTTTGCAGGTGAATTTGAGAATCTCCAGGTGAGATCATTTTTCATTTAGTCTTCAATTTGGTCTTCATCCAAGGATTGATGCTCTTATAAGAGAAAGGAAGAGATCTGAGACACAGAGATACACAGAATGAAGATAAGCTGTCCATTGGAGGGATTCACACAAAACAGAGAGAGTAAAGGCTGTAGAGCCACAGCAGATACACGAGAGGCCTGGAACTGATCCCCCTCAGAGCCTGCTGGAGGAGTCGGCTTTACTGGCATTGGATCTGGGTCTTCTAACTTCCGAATTGGTGGAGATGGAATTATTTTAAGCCATTATGTTAGTAGCGGTGCATTATAGCAGCTTTAGGAAGGCAGCACAGTAATGCAGTTGGTGAAAACAGAAAAGGGGCTCCCCAGACACTCAGACTGCTAATGGGAGTGCTATTTCCCAAAAGGCAGGAGACAATGACATTTGCAGAAAAGCAGGGACTGTAAAGGTGGAAAGAAGTAGGGAAATTTGAGCAGGGTCTGTTTTGCACCTTTAAGGGCACACTCTCCCCCCTCCTGGGACAGTCTGGAGTGGAGAGTTGTATCTTTGTCAAATGAACACATGGCATGATATACTACTGCTTCTCCCTCCTCGTCACTTTTAAAAGATGACCTCTTAGAATTGAGAGTACATTGAAACAAAGCACTGAAATTTGTTTTTATCTTAAAGCTTCAGCAGAAGCCCAGGTTTCAGGAGAAAAGACAGAGCCAAGTAATCCCAAATTTTAAGCCAGGTAGCAATCACCTGGGCAGGTTGTGAGAATACAATGTGCCCCACATTAGCGCGTCACCTGCCTCCACACTCTGACATGGAAGACGACATCACGGGAAGGCTGAATCGCCTGCTGCAGGGATTTCTCTGCAGAGAGATGTTACTGTGTTCCACGGAGCAGGGTTGAGGAGGGGAACAGTTCTTCTTCATGCTAAGCTAGAAAAAAGGGCTTAGAGAAAACCTCATTTGGAAAGCTTGAGCCTTTGTTGTCCTCTGAGGTTTGAGTGTCCTAGAAAATATCAGCTGTGTGGGAAAGTCTAAAGCCAGGAGGCAGTGTAGGGCAAGGGTCCTGTCTGGCAGCATCAGGAGGAGAGCTGGTCAGCTCGGAAGTGGCCTGTTCTCCCACGATGTATCTGGTGGGTTCTGTGAGCCACAGGACCTAAAGTTGAGTGGAAACATAAGAAGATACCCAAGCAAGGCTCCACTTGCATTTAAGAAGGGTCAGGTAGAAATTCATCAGTGACAAGGACTCTTCAGAGGCCACTTGAACACCAGGCTCTGACTCTCACCGTGCCCTCGGGAAATTAAGACTACAGCTACACCTTTCAGTCAAGTTAAGCGCTGTGCCTATGTTCTCTCATCACCAGTCTTCTAGTAATCTTTCCCTGGAGGGGCTCTAACATATTCAAATGGAGGAAAGAAAGTAGAACAACACCGGGAAACAACACTGAAACTAAATAAAGTGTCTTGGCTCTTGTCTAGATGGCCTCCGGTGCTCTGAGGTGAGGCTTCTCAGAGCTGGCTGAGTTTAAGGTGTGTGATACTGAAATTAAGGATGCATGGTAGTATATTAGCCCGCTGATTGGTTCAGCATAATTCTGCATATGGTAATGGGAAGTCCCACCTTGTGTGTGGGTGCTACTGCTCAAAAGTCTTGTAGCCTTGGTGGGATTAAAGAAAAAGGGAGGAGGGGCCGGGGAGATGGCTCAGTGGAATAAGCGCTTCCCTGGCAGGCTCAAGGGCCTGAGTTCAACCCCCGGTTCCGTGAAAAATAAATAAAAAGGGAGGCTTTTAGCTTCCTTGCCCCCTTTGCTATGAACTGGTTCTCCCCTGCAGTCCTACTCTGTACCCCCATGCTGCCTTGGAGCCAGCCAGCTACGACTGCGACCTCAAGGAACCATGAGCTAAAGTAAACTTTTCCACCTTTTGACTTGTGCCTGTTGGAGATTTTGTCCCAGCAATGAGAAAAATGACTAAGACTATATGCATATTGTACACTTTCTAGCCTGAATATTGTTATTATTATTGTTGAGACAGGCTCTCACTAGATAGTTTAGGTTGGTCTTGAACTTGCGATGTAGCTCATGCTGCCTGTGAACTTGCAGTGATCTCAGTTTCCAGAGTACTGGGATCACAGGCATATACCACTATCCTCAGAATTCAGCCTAAATTACTTAGCAAAGATAAAATTTTATTAGTACATGCTTGTAGTGCATAGTGATATTCATTAAGGGGAGTAGGTACATACACACAACACATCTGAATTCTTTTTATTCCTCTTTCCCTCCTCCATTCATCTCTTGGCTTCAGATACACAAAATACTCCCTTTTGTTTCCTATTATCTGTCTTCTAGCTTGCTCTTTAATTTATTAT
>PVKA01048419.1:0-13799 GCA_004027165.1 Ctenomys sociabilis
TTCATCCTCTGAGAAGTGTGTATTCATCTCAGATGCCCATTTCTGAATTGGGTCTTTAAATTTGAGGGCCCTGTTCTATCTTACTTAGTTCTTTATACAATCTAGACAGTTGACCTCTGTCTGATTGCTTATTAGTTAGGATTTTTTCAAAATTTGTGGGTTGTCTTTTCATTCTGTTGACAATTTCTTTTGACATGCAGAAGATCCTTAAAAAGAGTTGATCCCAGTTGTTGAATCTTTCAAGTGCTTCCCGTGCGAATATGTGTTTGTTCATGAACTCTTTGCCTACCCCTATGTCTTCAAGAATTCTTCCTACTTTCTCTTCCAGGAGATTTAGTGTTTCTGTTTTAATGTTTAGATCTTTAATCCATTTTGACTTTAACTTAGTACAAGGTGATAGAGCTGGGTCAAGTTTTAGTTTTTGGCATGTAGAAAGCCATGTTTTCCAACACTATTTGTTAAAGAGGCTATCTTTCTTCCAGTGAGCTTGTTCAGCCCCTTTTTCGAAGATCAGATGGTTGAGTGTGATTGTAGATGCCTCCGCATCTTCTAATCTATTCCACTAATCTTCAGGTCTGTTTTGTTGCCAATACCATGTTGATTTTATCACAGTGGCTTTGTAGTATAATTTCAAGTCAGGAATTGTGATACCTCCTGCCTTGTCTTTATTGTCCAAGATTGCCTTTGCTATTCTAGGTCATTTGTGGTTCCAAATTAATTTTAGGAATGATTTCTCTATGTCTGGGAGGTATGTTGGTGGCAGTTTGATAGGGATTGCATTAAATATGTACAGCAATTTTGGGAGTATGGCCATCTTCACAATGTTGGTTCTTCCTATCCAGGAACATGGAATATCTTTCCATTTTCTGAAATCCTCTATAATCTCTTTTCTTAGGGTGTTGTAATTTTCCGTGAAAAGATCTTTGACTTCCTTGGTTAAGTGAATCCCAAGGTATTTCATTTTCTGTGGTGCTATTGTAAAAGGTATTGTTTCTATTGTTTCCCTTTCAGTGTGCTTGTTATCTGTGTAGAGGAGTGCTATTGACTTTTGAGTACTGATTTTGTATCCCACTATGCTACTGAATTTCCCTATCAGTTCTAGTAGTTTCTTGGTTGAATTTTTGGGGTCTTCCAAGTAAAGTATGTCATCTACAAATAGTGATAATTTAACTTCTTCGTTACCTATTCTTATTCCCTTTATTTCTCCCTCTTTTCTAAAGGCTGTTGCTAAGAATTCCAAGACTATATTGAATAGGAGGGGTGATAGAGGACATCCATTTCTTGTACCTGATTTAAGAGTAAAAGATTTCAGTTTTTCCCCATTTAGGATTATATGAGCTTTTGGGTTGTCGTAGATGGCTTTTATCAAGTTAAGATAGAGTCCATCTATTCCAATTTTCTGTAGGACCTTGAGCATGAATGAATGTTGGACTTTGTCAAAGGCTTTCTCTGCATCAATTGAGATGATCATGTGGTTTTTACATTTCATTCTATTAATATAGTGTGTATTACATTTATAGATTTTCGAATATTGAACCATCCTTCATCCCTGGGATGAATCCCAACTGGTCATGGTGTATGATCTTATTGATGATTTGCTGTATTCTATTTGCTAGGATTTTGTTGAGCATTTTTGCATCTATGTTCATGAAGAAGTTTGGCCTGTAGTTCTCCTTTTTGGTTGTATCTTTCTCTGGTTTTGGAATCAGTATTATACTTGCCTCCAGAAATTATTTTGGGAGCACTGTCAACTGCTAGGAAAATAACAAGGTAGAAAGTATCAATTATTGAATCTTTGATGTAATTCAGGTATAAAAAATAAGATACGCAAACAGCTACAGTCTCTTAATTTACTGATAAGAGACATATGGTATAATAATGTCTGTAAGTATAATATCATGTATACACCTTTTATGATACCAAAACATTATGAAGACAGTTTGCAATGTATTAATTTATGAAATCCATCTTGTCAAGGTATCTTAAAACTGTCTCATTGATATTTGTACTTCAATAAGAGAAAAGTAAAATAAAAAAATAAAGTAATATAAAAAAAGAATATTGACTTTAATATGTTGGACATTCTATATTGGAATTTTAAACATTTTCAAGAGTTCATTACTTTGAAAAGTAGACAGTTGCATGTTATTATTAAAGTTGTGCATAGGAAAGGTTTATAAAGTATTGTAAATTCCCTTTAATCCCTGATACAATATTTTGGATATTACCTAATGTTGGATATTGTCCATATTTTGGATACTTAACAATTAATAGTGCACACATAAGAAGAAATTTAAAGGCCACTCATTTATATTATCTTAGCTGCACAGTAAGACAGAGTAATCTGTTAATAGCACAAATAATCTCATTTTCCTGTTATATGCCACAAAAAAAATCATACTCAGACAAATATAACTGATTTCTACTCACTGCCTATAAAAGAAATGCCAAAATCAACCACTGATGGCCGAAGTCCCCAGAGATCTTTGCACTAGAGCTTTAGATTAATAATAACTATAGTACAATTATAACACTGGTTCAAAAGAGCGACAATACCACCCTCAGTTTACAAAAGTAGATACTAAATTCCTTTGGAAATGTCCATATAGAGATTTCCTCTCTTCTGCATGCATATCTAAATAAATGCTCAATACCTACTGGGAAGAATTGTCAACTAGTTTTTTTATGAAATAAAAAAGAAAGCTACATCATGTAAGTTAAGAACACCACCACGGGGATAATTGATGATTTGGAGACGCTTCCAGAGCTAAATGAAGAGGAAGTGGTGCAAGTGGGCTGAGTGAGGGCCCTAGGCACCTTCCTCCTGCTTTAATCACCTCGAGAAGCCACCGGCAACCCCTTACTGCCTTCTCACCTCACTGCAAGGTACATTCAGCAATTTAATCGCTTCTTTAAACAGAAACTTTCTATTTTAAGTAACAACTACATCTATTCTTACTTCTGATCAGCTGAATTTGAACATTATATTCTGCCTTCATGAAACTAAACCATTTACCATGTCTTCAGGCACAAAAAAAAGAAATAATGCCAGATGTAATAAATTTACTAAATGCATTAAAATATTCAATTTTACATGGAAAAAGTAATAGGCATTCTCTATAATATTTGTGTTCAAAAGGAATACCATGATATTGTCCCTCATTACTGGGCAGTTTTCCAAGGGTGAGCATTGAAGAAGTCTGTTTTAAAATTCTCTTTTAAGTTCAATTTTAATAGAATGAACTGCTAGAGATGTGCTCGGACAATTGTTCCTTAGCATTAGCCTGCAAGATTGTGACCCCTAATGTCTTTACCAGGCTGATAACTTCCGGGCAGCAGGGAAGGCCCTCACTCATGAACTCTCTTTGCAGACTCACTGCCGGAGGGGCGGGCACAGTGGTGTCCCTGGAGAGCTGCTACCAGCCATCCCTAGTAGCTTGTAATTTATTCCAACTGCATTAAGAGAAACTAATGGCACCTCTGTTAGCTAATGTGCTTCACCTGCAGAATAACACTTGGCATCTCAGTAGATTCAGCAGATGGGAAAACAAGTGTATTCCCCCCTTTTCTGTGTGCTATTTGAACAGCGTGGTGAATATTTGCCCGTGGAAACACCACTCGGCAGTGTAGTTAAGTGTCTCTCAGTCGTTTGCTGTGCATTTTGTCTCACTGAGTCGTGGAGATGACAAACTCAGTCTTCCTTGCGGTTGCTTTATAAACAAGGTTCTAATAACCACATAAGATATAGATCTATTTTTAAAATATAGAATCTGAGAGGGGGCATTTTTATTATTGCAATGAACTTTTTAAAATGTAATGATCACTTATTCTTTTGTTTTTAACCTTCAAAGCATTTTAACATATTTTGCTTTGGGTATTCACAGGCATAGATATGTTTACAGAGTTGTTTGCCAAATTTGTGTGTAAGAGTTTAGGATTTGATTTATTTCCTTGATTTCATACTGACCTCATGAGTTAAACAGCTTCTATAAGAAGCTGTGGAAAGAGACAAAGAAGCAAAAACATATTCTCTCTACTGAGAATTCTGTAAAACATGTAGCCATTGCACGGGGGCTATGACTTTTCGTATTTTGTTTTTTGTTTTGTTTTATTAATTTTATTGAGAAACAAATAGCAATGAGAGTTTCAAAAGTGATTAGTAGGACAGTTTCAATAATTAATACATTGCATATTGTTGTCTTCCTAGTGGTTAATTTTTCTAGGCTAGTGTTTAGGGATTTCCACTTCATTGGGCCTTAGAATCTCCTGGTCATTATGTCTCTGATCATGGAGACAGAGGAGAGAAGTTCAGTTCTGCAACCCATGATGTCTCTTAGCTGTTTTCTTGGAACTGCATGACACTTGTGTGCTGTGAACATAATTAATCAACCTTCTAAAAATCAGTCCTCTTTTCCCCCAGTGGTCTGGTGAACATGTTCCTTTTGTCTAAGGGAATACTTCAACATAATGCGACACTAGATTCCCATTCCTCAAAACATTTGCCCCCCCCCATTATTACCTTCTGTCATATGGACGATACAACTCCATCTGTTTTATCAGGCCTTTCTCATATTTTTTAATTTAGATGATTGACTTCTGGTTCCTGAATCATCTGCAAAAGAAATGATGAATACCTTGGGGTCTATCCCTTTTCACCCTTTGACTATCAGTCATAATTGCCTGAGGTCCACAGTGTATTGATTCTCTTGCAGATATACAAGGCAGAAACCAGGGGGTTTCATGCAGCTCTTCTCTCTGTATGTTGCTGTGGTGCAAACAAACTTGCTCAACTTCTGGCTCCTTTCACCAAAGAAGATGCAAAAAGGAGAGGGCCTGATTATTTTTTACCCTAGGTTTGGGTTTAAACAGATCAGGCATCTTTCCTTTCTAGCAGGCATGGATTTTCACCTGTCATTTTCTCCTGTCAGCCTAGCACACACAGAATATGCAGTCAGCAGTGAGACATAATGGGGATTCTGGGAATAAGAGCAATCTGCTTTATCTGCCCTTAAGTAGTGGAAGTACTATGGAGTCTCATTAAAGGGTCTTCTCCTTTCCTTTAGGTTTTTTCAATAGTGCAGAGGCATGATTGGCTATATT
The DNA here is from genome assembly GCA_004027165.1 of Ctenomys sociabilis. Classification (NCBI taxonomy): domain Eukaryota; kingdom Metazoa; phylum Chordata; class Mammalia; order Rodentia; family Ctenomyidae; genus Ctenomys; species Ctenomys sociabilis. Next base: position 5,101 of record PVKA01048419.1, read on the forward strand.
AACATAGCTTCGGCTTCTGGCTGTTGTAAACAGAATCCAATTTTATATACATGTGTACTTTTTCTCTGATAGTTTTCATATCCAGAGCGACTGCATCTGCTCCCAATGCTGTTAGAAAAAAGTACATTTTAACCAAGAATACTGCTGCTTCCCTGCTATAAGTAACTGGATGGATATGTGATTCATCAACTGTACTCTGACACTGTAGAAATAAGAGACTGAAAAGCGAATGTGCCTTCCCTTTTATTCCACTGAGGGATGCTGCACAAATTCACAGCTGGAAACAAATTAAAGTCGTTTTTCTGATAATACAATGAAAGTGGCTTCCAAGTAAAGATCCCATTCAAATTATTCAGGATGTTTTCCTTTCTGGGAGTATGTGAGTTTATTTGCTAAATTAGATTGGTTTGCATTTAAATGTCAATAACAAAAAGAGCTCCTGTATTTGTAAAGCCCTGCAAGGTGATGTATTTAGACATTTATATGTGTACACCAACTGGTTGATCTTGCTTCATGTATTTATTGGTTCTGTAATTGGTCTTCTTTCCTCTGAAATAAGAGAAACACTTAGAAAGTGTAATGGTAATCTTTTTGTATTAATTATAAATTGGACTTAGTTTAAATTAGGTTCCTTTTATGTGCCTGTGTGTGTCACTCCTTTCCAAAGGCAGCCTTCCATTTCTCTTGGGCATCACATTCTACTTCTAACTTTGAAAATTATATGTGATTCTTCCATCACCTTTGTTTGAAATACAATCAAGCAAAGCAAACACTTCTTGCTCCTGAGAGAACTAAAGGCCTTTCCATGTGACACATATTTCTGTGTTCTCTTTTTCTCTCTTTAAATCACAATGAAACCCTAAAATCAGCCCAAAAATAAAACGGATATTGCCTTATTGCTTCTTAAACCAGTAAGTCTCCATACTTTCCTGAAGTTTAATTGTGTTCAAATCACAAATAAATAATTATTTATGTCCTTTAGATTTGGTTACAGTTTTCAGTTTTTGATTTTGCAGAAAGCAGCACTGACCTAACTATCACAAGGGCTGTTAAGAATTATGGTTTACCTCTCCCTGCCATTAGTGTCCTTAGTGCCTCAAGCAAAGCAAAGCAGAGGAGAAGGTGGCTTAGAAAGAACTGAAGCCAAAAGTCTGGCTGCCCTGCCCCTCTGCATCCAGCCCTCTCACTCTCACCCCAGACTGGCTTGGACAGGAGTATTTCAAGCTACTCTGGTTAATGCTTAACCAGTTGTTTCTTACTGGGATGTGTGTGGATGAAGAACACGCCCCATCCTCACAAAAAGCTACTCTGGGATATTAACCATTTTGCTTAAAAGGTGTATGAAAAAATGGCATATATAAGATCATTCTGAATTTCATTTTAAGAGCAGAAGCTAAAAAACAAAAATTAAAAAACAAATAGGGGGCTGGGGAGATGGCTCAGTGGTGTAAGCACTTCCCTGGCAAGCTCAAGGGCCTGAGTTCAATCTCCTGTTCTGCCAAAAAAAAAAAAAAAAAAAAGCAAAGGCTGAAGTACTATATGAAATATATTGTTCCTGTATCAGAGAGAATCATTTTCTTTTTTTCAGTTTTTCAAATAAATCGTTTTAATACCTACCTTTCTATGGAATTACAACAGGATTTCCATCATAGTATTTCTTTTCTTTTTTTTTTTTTTTTTTTTGATACTGGAAATTGAACTCAGAACCTCTCACTTGCCAGGCCTGTGCTGTGTCCCTGAGATACATCCCTAGCCCACAGAATTTGTTTTTATTGAAATTAGTTCAACTTCACTACTTACAAATCCTGGTTTTCAATACAGGTAGGCCCCCTTATCCAAAATAGCGGGACCACCTAAATTCAAAGATGCTCACTCGGGAGGCTGTGGCAGGAGCACCGCAGCTGGTGTGAGTCCAGCCTGGGCCATTACGCAGTGAGTGGAGGGCAGCCTGAACTGCACAGGAAGACCCCATCTCGACAACACATGAATTGGGCCCCCAAGTACTTCGGAAGATGTGCATATACATATGTGATGTTCTAGACGTGGAACTGCAGTCTAAGCATGAAATTCTTTTATGTTCATGAAGGCAGTGGGATGCAGTAATCTTCATAGTGTTCATGAGCCACGGTTCCGTGGTGTATTTTCCACTCAAGCCACCACATTGGTGCTCATAGTTTTGGATTTTAGAGCATCTTGCATTTTTGGGTTAGGAACGTTAAGTCTGCTATGCCATGGCAAAATAGAAATGTGGATTTGATTTGTTTGTTTGTTTGTATTGGTGATTGAACCCTAGTCCTGCCACTGAGCTATACACTCTCGGTGTAACTTTTTAAATTATTTTGAGATCTGGTTTTGCTCAGTTCCTTAATTGCCCAGGTTGGACTTGAACTTCTAGTCCTTCTGCCCCAGCATCCCAGCGTGCTAGGAGTATAGGAGTTGTCACTGTATTCAACTCAAAATATAACCATTTTAAAAATTTTGTTTCATCTTCTGTGCATTATTTGGTGTAAAAAATAGCATCAGGTTCCCAGTGTCCTTGTCTGTAGACACTTTGTACTGTGGACAGCTTTCGTTTTCCTAACCTCTCCAGTGTACAATGCTAATCGCTAAGCTCTTCCTTGTCACTGAAGTACGTGCTCTTCTTTATCCTCTGGCGCCGCGAATCCTGAGGTCGAAGTGCCCCCAGCACTGACTTTCCATTTGTTTTGTTCTTCCACCTTGGCTTGCTGGCAGGCGAGGGTTTGGTTGGGGCTGTCCAGAGCGGGGTCCTCACCCTCATCCTCGCATCCTGCTAGTCTTCGGTTTCTTCCGGTTCAGTAGTTTTCTTTCTCTTTTTCTTTTCTTTCTGGTTTGGATGATCGCGCTCCCCAAGCACATTCTCTGGACAAACGTAACTTAGGTGTCCACTTTCCCCACACTCCTAACATCTAGATTTATCAAAGTAGTTTCGCCTTCGGATGAATTCAGCTGCCCTTCCATTGTCATAGCAAGGCTTGCCTTGATCACGCTACCAAATAACTGTTTATGGTTTATGGCTCTGGTGCAGTTTTGTGCAGCGTCTTTCTCCAAGAACAATGTAAACGCCACTCCCTTATTCTTCTTCTTGTCTTTGTCTTTCATTATAGTAACCTTTGCAACTTCACCATACTTGGAAAAGATCCCGTGTAAGTTGTTGTTTGTCCGGGAGAAGGGCACGCTGGAAACTCTTACTTGTAGCTAGGCCACCACTCATGTCTTCAAGCAGGGACTCCCGGGGGACCAAGGCCCCCACCTTGCGTTTCCAAGAATCAATCTTTTCACCAAGAATAGATGTTTAGATCCAAGGGAAGTGAGCTAAGGTTTGCTAGACTATAACACTTTTCATTCATTTAACGGTCCAGGCCCAAACCCCTTTTACTTGTCACAGCTTTACAGTTTAATATGCTCTGCCTAATGCAGCTTATAAGAGTTCAGCTGTCCTGTTCAAGTCTTCATTTGATTACAAGATCCAGTAGTGTAAGATCTATTGCTAAAATTTGTATGTTTTCCTCCTCTGGATTTGACTCTATCAAATAATTCTCACAGGCCTGACCATTTAAAAAAAAATCCTAAGAAGACAGGGATTAAGCTTTGCCCCCATACATAATGCATAGGGCAAGAACATAATAGATATTTTAATTGATCCATTGATGCACAGACATGAGTTCTTACATTTCAGGAGTCTTCAGGAGTTGATGATTTACTGGGTGTCTGTGGGCTTCTTATGCAGCCATTAGCTAATTTCCACAGTTCTCTGTTGAAAAACCTTGTGCCCTTTCCTATTCCCATAATACACTGCTGTCTTTTTGAAATAGTAATACAATTTAAAGAGATAAATGTATCATGGATTCATGTCTCAACTATTTCATAATTAAGATTTGTCCTAAGAAAAGGGACAAACACGTGCATTGACATTCATTGCTCTTCTTTCTGTAAGCTCAAAAGTAGTAGCTGGCTTTCAGTTAAGGAAACACTTGTGAACTGCAATATTTACTTTTTGAATTAGACATCTTTCACTAAACTGGTAATAACTATACTTTATGTATCACGAAATAGCCTAGCGGAATGATTAATGGACAAATTTATATCCAGTTGATTTTTGGCTCCACAGTCAAACAGAACCACATGGAAAACTCTCACAAGTTGGTTAGTCAGTGACCCAATGCAATGTGTTGTTGAAAACATCCCTCTCACTCTTGGGATATGTGTGTATAATTCACAATATAAATAATTATGAGTAGTACACATGCTAGCAGTGTCAGAAAGGAGGCCTGCGCTTAATGGCCCATGGAGATTCAACTACCCACTTCCTAAAGGTGCTCTTGAAGGCTAAGCACAAAGATGAGTGACAGAAAACATTAGGACCTTGCATTATTGCTGCTTCTCTACAGTGGATCTAGACAGATTTATTTTATGAATTCCAGCATCATACATTACAAGCTTTATTTCTCTCAAATTCATCAAAGTCTATAAATACTTGCAAGACAGTGACTTAAATAGGCTTTTTAACCACTAATAATGTTTTACTTATTATATTTACTTATTGCTACAATATATAACAATATAATTTGTACTAGCATCACTCTAAATGCATAGGTAGCTTAACAATTCAGGCTATCTCATTGATAAACACTATTATTTATATTCTAGAGATCTATTGCACAGTAATATGAATTTGTGACAAATTAAACTTACACTTAAGATGACTAAGATGGTAAGTTCAGCCTTGTGTATTTTAACCAAAGCTAAAAAGATTTGTAGAGAGAATGTTTTAAAACCTCTGTGCTAAGATGTAATATTTGGTAATGCCTAGTATCCTATACTAGTTAGCATGCACTTGACAGAGTTTGGAGAGAGATAATTTGGGACTAGAAGATCCTTCATATTACTTTGTACCCTAAGATGCTTCAACATAATTTCTGAGGAAATAATAAGGATTTGTTTTGTTTATTTCTTTTTAATCTAACAAACTTGACACTATTTATATGTCCTTTTGGATAAAGTTTTAAATATACGGTGTAGTCCTTAAGTATCTCCCAACAACTTTATATGGTTGGCATTAACATTTTAGGTAAGAAGAAAACATGACAATTAGACTCAACAAAAATCTCCTGTGTAGATAAATGAGTTGAAACTAATAAGAAAGATTTTGGAGAAGATAAAAGTGATGGCTCTGCTCAAAAGGCCCTACAATTTACTTTATAAGAGAAGCTACACCTTAAGGATCATGAAGTGAATAAATCGTCATCTCAGTTACCTGTTCTCACCTCTGGTTAGGACAGGGAACAGTTCCAGTGGCTTTGCGCTCTCAGTTCATGAAGCGAGTTTTCAGGGAAGCATCACCAGCAGCAACCAAGTCACTAAAGCTCAGGTCTTCAGGGACCGAACATGCAAACAAAGGGAATGGTATTGCATTTGTGTGCAGATATGTGAAGGAGCTTAAAATAATGGCAACTGCTATAAATAAAATAAAATATAGCTGGGCAATGCTCTAGGTTTCTTGAGGCATGAGGTATTTGACTACTCCATTTAGCACAGTTGGAAAATGTTTCTCTGAGAGATGCCTTTTTAGCTAAGACTTTAAGGCCTTTTAGGGAAAACAGCTGAGAAAATATTTTCTTGTTTGTTTTGCCATTGCTGTAACAAACAACTGAGACCATTTGTGATGTGAGAATGTGCTTCAGAAGGTCATTAATTGCCCAGTTACCTCTGTGGCAAGATAGCACATCATGATAGGAGCACGCACAGGGCAAGCCGTTCCCATCATAGTTGAGGGGTGCTATGGGTCCCACATTCTCCTTTTGGGGATATTTCAATGATCTAAAACTCCCTGAAACTTTAGGGAAGGATTCAACATCTGCCAATCTGCCCATCCTGTCACTGTGGAGACCTTTACCACATGTGGCATTGTCAACCTCCAGACTGTAGACAATTTTATTGTACTAGAAAGAGCAACAAGTGGAATGGCCCTGACACAGGACAAAGTCTTCTGTGTTGGCAGAGACAAGCAGCTGGAAAATCCTAGCTAAGAAAAGCATTCCAAAGGTGAGAAAGAAGTGAGATCAAAGTCAGTAGGGCTCTGTTCCCACAGACATAAAAGATAGCTTCTACGGATGAGATCTCTGTGTGTATTCGAATGTAGAGACAGGAGCAACACAAGTCTGGGAGTTCAGAGCCTTTAGCTGTTAGATAGAAGCTGGCAGCTAATGGACATTGTATGGCCAGAAATTTCATTCACTACTTCAGGCTCAAAATATTGAGTTTACTCATGAGATAAAACCATAATTGTGTGAGATTGGAATCAACCTAACAATGACAGCATAATTTTATTTAATACTGTTTTCCAGGTAGATGTGGAGAAAAGAGAAAAAATTATCGGTTCTCTGGAAGTGGTCCATTCTTTTCCTAGATCCTGCATGTGTAACCTACAGGCATGATACTGGATAAAGGCCGACAAGCTAATCACAGGAGGAGATAGGTTGATGTTGAATATTTGATTCTAAGTAACATTTCCTTGATATTTATTGATTAATTTGAAATTTCATTACAAAAATAAAAATAATTAAAAATCTTCCTCTATTTTATACATGTCAGAGAGTGTCTCAGTTTTGAAAGAGATATTTGGGGACTATAAGACCATTCCATATTATTCTCCAACTATGACAAGCATAGCTTCCTTTATGGGTCTTTCCAAGGAATCCCTTAGTTTTGTTCATGTTTCATTTTCCATCCAGTGCACTACTAGCTGAGTGAAATTTATCTGTCTCTCTATCCTACACACTAGTTAGTAATTTTCTCCAAAGTACTAATCTCTGAGTCACATATTTAAGTGGCCCCAAATAAGCTTATTTATCTCAAAACAAATCTAATTTTAATCCATATAAATATTTAAAAGGAAATATTACTCATTTTAAAAGTTTAATGAAATGAAAACCAATATTAAAAGATAAAACTAACAATTAGTCAAAACTAATATCACTTGAATTGAGACAAGCTCTACTGTCATAAAATGTACTGATAAGCATTTTCCATTTTCTGTGCAAAATATAGTTATCAAAATATTAGAATTTAAATTTTGTTAATATTTTTATGTTCTAGTCCATAGTTTATCAGTGCATTGAAACAATTGACAATTTTTTACAGAAAATAGTAAGTTGACTTTCCTGGACATAAAGACAAGGATTTTTGATATTGTTTATTATTGTGTCCTTTATCGTAATTCTCCAGTTCTGCCATGTTTCCTAGTATATTGCCGTAACAATGCCAAATCAGATGGAAGCTGAGAAAAATTACCTGAGGGTATTTTTGTTTTGCACTTAAATTTTATTTTGTCATTTATTCTTATTAGCAACCATTAAGTAATTTAATAATTATAAGCTCCATTAACGTTTTAATGAGTCTAGTGGCCATTGTTAAATGTAATTAAATTAGCTTTATTGTAAGATATTTTGGAGCTGTGATTAAATTAAGTTTTACAGTGCCTAGAAGGACAATATGGAGAGATTGCTGTTCACGAAACATCTTGTTAACTTATAAGGTAGCGATAAAGTAGACATGAATTGAGACAAAGAGAAAAACATAGTTCCCTATTGAGTCTAGTCACGAGATAAAACTGTAACCATGTGAGATTGGACTCAATCTAACAATGACAGCATAATTTTATTATAAGTGTTATAAGAGGTGGAGAAAAGAGAAAAAATTATCGGTTCTCTGGAAGTGGTCTGTGCTTTTCCTAGATCCTGCCTTTGTAACCTTCAGGCATGATACTGGATAAAGGCTGACAAGCTAATCACGGGAGGAGATAGGTTGATGGTGAATATTTGAGTCTAAACAGCATTTCCTTGATATTTATTGATTAACTTGAAATTTCATTACAAAAATAAAAAGTTATTTTAGCTTGGTTAGCAAATGTATGAATACACATTAAAATATTAAACATCTAAGCCATTTCGTGTATTTCTCTACTGGAATCCACATTGGAAATGTTTCTTTCTTGGTCTCATTTAAGTCTTCTGAGAAGCTATTTGATTAGAGACTATGTGAACTGGAAGTTGATTTAACATTTGTGTGTCAGTCTTTGGACATGAATAAATTTGAGATTTGATTTTTTTATTGCTTTTGCTGTTAGATAAATTCTGAAATGCTCTCAAGAGTGAAATGAGATAGTCTTATTTTCTGATGAATTGACTTAGACAGCAATTAAGCATTCTACAAGATAGTAATTTGTATAGCATGTACAGCACATGTTTACTTAAGGGAATTATGTGGTTTTTGCTGTAATTATCAGATTCTATTGATTGTATTCCATTATGCTTATGCTTCTAAGATAAATATATCAAGCAATTTTATGCCATAGAAGAAGCTTCAAAGATATTTTCTTTCAATTTTTCAAAAATAACATGAATAAGTGCTTGCCTGGTAAGCATAAGGTCCTGAATTCTAACCCTGGCACCCAAAAAAATAATAATACAAATAACATAAAATGTATATTATTAATTTTATTGAGAAAGAAATAGCAAGAGACAGTTTCAAAACAGGTTAGTGAGACAGTTACAATAATTGGTACATTGCATATTTTTGTTTTTGTAGTGGTTACTCAGAGGACAAGATGTCTAAATACTATTAGTATAAATCTTTCTTCTCATTGACCTAAGAGAAAGTAGCTCTATGTCTGTCCTATT
>PVKA01048420.1:0-13799 GCA_004027165.1 Ctenomys sociabilis
TGCATAAAAGATTAGTAAAATGGAAAGATGTCCTTACAGGACAATGGAACGGCCCGGATCCGGTTCTTAGCTGGACCCGAGGCGCGGTTTGTGTTTTCCCACAGGCCCCTGGAAAAGAACCGGTGTGGATTCCAGAATGTCTGACCAGAAGGTGTGATCCAGTACTCGACGCAAGGAAGGACGATGCTGACCAACCTGATGACTCATTTTCCAAGAACGGCTCCCCTAGAGGAACTTCCAGAAATAGTTCAGGAGATCGATGGACTGTGGCAAGTGGCAATGCAGACCTGCGACACACGATGGCTGTCCGTTCGCCTATGTGTGATTCCCACGCGGGCAGCCAACTTGAGTCGGAGCCGTAAAAGCCTCTCGGACTGGCTTAAACAGACATACCTTCCTTCCTTTCAAAATTTATCTGTTCAGATCTATGATGACCTAGAACATATGGAGGATATTCATCTTAAGCCTATTACTTTTTATTTGTCCTCCCTTAAGGATATCTGGGATTATGTCACATCATGGTTCAGGTGGCCAAATCTCACCACCTGGATTATAATGCTGATAGCCATCATTGTGGGTCTGTTGGTGTTGAAAGGTCTGTTGGAAAGGCTGACACAGACACAGCAGCAGGTTCGATTAACAGCTTTGGCAGCCATGCAGATAGCGGAGGGCGGTACCACCAGGAGCCAGGCGGCGGCCTTCCTCCTCCGGGTTGCAGACCAACCCCTTTAGGTAGCAGGTGAGTCAACAACGGGTAAGATCAAGGCGCCCCCACCTCGAATCAACCTAAGACAGGCCCTGCTGTCCCAGAGGCTTACATTGCCCTGAGTTGCCAGCCTCAGGAAGGGGTTTGGCGTGGAGTCCTGAGAGGGGTTACAAGGGCTCCCAGATCATATGCTGGTGTGCATCCAGGTTCCATCCACTCTATCCTGGCCCTACAAAAGGATGAGGTCTTGGAAGGTCAAATCTATGGTCAGGGGTGCGCAACCTGACCATGGATAAGATCGTAGTGGGCTATTATGAGAGGGCATCAGTCACTATGATCACTCAGTAAGCAATGCTGCCTTCTATTAAAACAAAAGGAGGGAGATGTCGGGAGCCATTCCAAGATGGCGACCGCTCCTCGCTCCCCCGCCCATCGTGTCTGCCAAGATGGCGCTCATATCCGGCTTCCGGGCTCTTGTTGCTGTGCCTGGGTCCCGCCTATTTAGGGAAATGCCCGCCACTTTTGTGACTCTGCCAATGATATGCGAACACATGTACAACTGTGATTGATCTATGAAACCTATATAGCTCGCTCTGGCAGGAAGTTCATTGTTGCTTGCATGTAGGACGCCGTGGCTAGCGGACGCATGTAGAGGCTTGCATCCCGATCCGTAAAGGCTTGCTGAACCCGTTACAAGGTGTCTTAGTGTCTTCTTCCGCAGGACGGGAGCGGCGCCGGACAGCTAATGTTTTGAGAATTAGAATAAACAGAACTGATAACTGTGGACATCCTCATCCTGTCTGATTTTAGAAGGAAAGCTTTTAGCTTCTTTCCATTTAGTGTGATGTACTTTTTGGGCATATAAATAGAAGATGTATGACACTTGCCCAACAGAAACTAGAAAAATAGATCTAAGATGTCATATTAATAAATGTTTATTTTCCTTGAGGCAGCAAGAGTAGGTCAATATGCTGTGGTAGCAAGGGCTTGATGAGAAGCATAGGATTAAAGGCTGTGGTGTCAAATCACTTTAGATAATCACATTGCCACATTCAACTGAAATTCTCATATAAATCATTCCTTTTGGGTCAAGTTGGGGAAAGACCTATCAAAATGCAAACGAAAATGATTGAAATTCTAATCTGTGCATATGTACTATAGAAGTCACTGTTATTGATTATCTATATGGTGGCTTTCAAGCATGTTTTGAGTAGTGAAACATTGTTTTTCAAACTTAAAGTTCATTCAGAACTATAATACACATAGAGGTAGAAGTGACTGATTCTCTGGCTGAAGGGGTGGTGGTAGAGCTGAGTCCCTTGCCCACGAGGCACCATTCCTGCTTCCTGTCTCTCTCAAAGTAGTGTACAAGTAGCTACCTTTGACACCCAGAGCTCCACAGAGGAAAGTTTACACATTGTAAGCCACAGATTGAGCCCTTATTTGGAAAATATTAACTAGAGAGCTCATATGATTTACCAGAAGTCCTGAAAGTACTGGCAGTAACAGGACTAAATTTCAGCTCCTTGAACTCTACTACACTAGCTTCTACCACTGTTAGCCTACAATACTGGATACTGAATGCTGGAGAATCAGTTTAGAGAATAGCAGTGAGAGTTCCTAACTGGTACAGAAAAGCCAGGGTGTCTGGAACCAGGGTGATTCCTTAGAATTCTGCATCTCTTCTATAAGTGTGGACCTCTGTTCTAATTTGGAAACCATCTTGAGCCTATCATGATAGACATCAAAAAAGAAGACTGCTTTCTCCATGTAGTTATTTAAAAAAATATTTTATTGCTCTGAAATTTGAAACAGTAGAGAAAAGTTTTACCCATAGCTGCCCCACATTCCCTTGGTAAAGAGCTGCATGGCTCTGTCTGTAAGCACAGGACCTTTTTGTGACTGTACTCGGTTTCACTTTTACTGGAATTTTAGATTAAGTATATCTTATCTGGCACAGCTTCTAGAGCCATCAGCCATAGTGCAGAAAATCTTCTCAGTATAAAAGGGAGTCAGACCACCCAGCACTAGCACCCTAGCACACACTCAGTAGATATTTTTATTGAAATGAATGATTTCAGAGATATGTGCTATCTAGCAAATATAATTTAAGAATATATTAATTTGATTTCCAATAACATATTGAGGTGGGTGGACTTCGTTTGAGCCATATGCAATTGTTATATCCCAGGCATCAATAATACCCACTTTGAGATCCTGGAAAATATCTTGTATAACAAGATATTGAATGTAACCATGAAAGTCACTTAATCTTTCCACATCACTGTTTAATTCCCTGGTGTTTTCCATCTTGATGATAACCATGGTGTCCGGGCTCCTCAGAAGAAGACGCTGGACAGCTTTGTGGACATTGAGGGCCCTTCGGATGAAGACATCAAGGGGAAAGGGTCTGAAATGCTGGCCCAGAGAAATCACAATGACGGTATTTTTATCTCCTCCAGTTCTGTCAATGGCTCGGGCAATGTATTCAATCTCTTTGACTGAATAGACCAGTGAGCCAATCAAAGGGTAAGCATGCTTTTGCCACTGGATGTTAATATTTCTATCCAAGTCCACAGCAAGTTGGTGTTGTAGTTTTCCAGATTCATGCAGGTCTACTGACTTCAGTGCTGATGACAAATCAACCATCCCAAAAAAAGGAGAATAATGTTACAAAGATTGCCTGTCTTAAAGGTAGGAGAGATTTGATTTTTAGAATTAAGTAGGCCAATCATGTCTGATTTATTATACGTTTAATTGAAGGGATAATTTGGAAAATTACTTGAAAAATGAAAAGTATAACCTGAACTATTTTGAAGATAACAATATGCAATATACCAACCATTGTTAATTTCCTATCATTTTGTTTTGAAATTTTGTGTCATTTTCATTGTTTTTTCTTATTTCTTACTACCTTTAAAATAAAAAAATGGTACCCAAATATAAAAGGTTCATGTGTGCCTTCTTACAGAATTGTGCAGACAGACTGAGACTGAAAACACTAAGAAACTTAGAGAACTGATACTGGATGACGATGTGGTCAGTTTTGTAAGTATTTTTATAGGCTGTGTTAACAAAAAAACAAGCTCATTTGAAAAAAGTTCTACTTGATTTTATTTACACCAAAAGAAAAAAAAGGGAATCAGTCAGATAGCTGAGCAGATTATAGCACCTGCTTAGACAGATGCAGGGACCAGCGTTTGATCCCCTGTATGCTGTGTTGGCCCTGCCCCTGGGATGCGCTGAGATGGGAATGAGACTGGGTGTGGAATTCTCACACTTGGGAGGCTGAAAACAAGAGGATCACAAGTCTGATCTCTGTAGTGAGACTGTGTAGACACTGTACTAAATACATAGAAGTAAATAGGAAAAAAAGGGTTGCAGATGTGCCTCAACGATAGAGCACTTGCATAATGTGTGAGGCTTTGCCTTCAATTCCAATGAATGAATGAATGAGTGAAATAACATAACATAATATAACATAGTGAAAACAAATGAATCTAATTCTTCAACCACTGCAAATTCCTCTCTTCTGTATTTTCCTCCATTTACATGGGATAGTACCAATTATATTTGTGATTCAATAACAGTGTTACCACTTTTGTCAAGTGCTTTATAGTTTATAAACCATCCATTTGAACTTATAGTCCACCTCAGTGATTCTTTTGTATTTTTCAAACTGCCATGTCATAGAGAAGTAAGAAAGTCACCTGTTCAAGATTATAATTTGTAATGCGTTCAGCATGTAAGATTGAAGTTACCCCCAATTCTTCTGAACATGACCCACCTGACCTTGAAAGTTCTGAAAAGAATCTTGTATAAACAGAGTAGGATGAAGCCCTTCCAGAATGACTTTTCTAAAGCTCACAGTTGAAAACTCTCCCATGTTGAGAATTCTGCACATAACTAACTTGTAGTCTGGGCTCTACCAATTATCCCATTTTTACTGAGAGGACCAGGACTTGGTTTCTGAGTTGGAGATCACAAGAATGGCCTGATATTAAAGGACAAGATGGAGTCACAGCTTCTGGATTATTCATAAGAGCTGGGATCTAGGGACATAGAGGGATAGGTAGTAATGGTTTTCTATATAGGATGGTTAAGATGTCTTAAATGATTCTCAATTATTTAGTAAACCCAACAGCCAGTTGATGAGGATTTTCATATCTGGATTCTGACACTAGTGAAAATTATTTCTATTGGTTTTAGGGCATTTTCTACATGGCAGAATGCCTTGTAAGGTATTAAATGCTTTATACTTATTACCTCATTTCATCGTGAAAATCAACAGCATATGTAGTCACTATTTCTAGATGATGCATGAGGAAACTGGGGTAGAGAAAATGAACAAGATGCCCCAGTTTTCTAAGTTATTGTTTCTAAGTGACTCAGACCAGGTCTATTAGATGCTAAATCTTGTACTTTTAGCCATGATGACTGCCAGATGCAAAGGCTGTCCTATTGTCATGTAATGATAATACTGATGATAGCTTAAACCAATGAGAACTTGCTTTGAAACAGGCAGTATGCTAAATATACCACACATAACATCACATTTTACTAGGTGGGTACTTTCTTGCTGTTGGTTGATTCAGGAGGCAACCAAAGGACAAAATGGTTTTCTAACTTGTCCAAAGTTACCAAGATAGAATGTAAAGTTTAGTTTTGAACCCAGGCCATCTGAATGTACAATTTTCATAGTTAATCACTGTACTAACTGTAGAAGGGGGAGATTCAGTGTCTTAAATTATCTTTAGCTCTAACAATTTTCTAGGAGTGTTGTGGAAATAGTGAAGTATGAATTCTACAGGGACAGTGTGGTAATAATCTACACTGTTCTAAATTTCTGTCAGTTTCCTAGCTGATACCCATTAATGATCATTCCAAGAGCACATTTTCTCCAGAAGAAATGGCCTTCTCATAATGGCTCCCTTATACTCAGATAAATCTGTTATTTTAAAAGAAGATAATACCTGTGAATACTTTTTGCTGTTTCATGATCAATATGAATACATACAAAGTGAAAAAGAAGTTTCTAAAAGGAATATATATGAATGATAGTTTAGAGTGAGGCATACTGTTGATACTGGCTTTGAAGTATTCTATCCACTGGCGGATCGTGGAATCACCCATTAGATATATGAATTTTCCACTCAAGCAGTCTTTCATTTTGACTGGAGTCAAAATGCAGGAGACAGGATTCCACGTGTTTTTCCAGACGTGTCCACTGGGGATTGTGGATGTCCTCCCAGGCTTGCATTTCTCTTTCACTGGGACTTTTTTTGCTGCCAAAAAATCATCAAGACAGGATCTTCTAAAACATCAAATTAGCCATCAGTATTAATTAAGAAACATCCATCTTTTCTAATATTTCCTCTTAATAGGGCATAAAGGTGGTGGAGGGGGAAAATCCATATAGAAGCATCTTTACTGTGGAACACCTAATATTCAGTAAAACTTTTCAGTTTTACTAGATGATACCACTAGTGGTCATTATAAGAGTAGTTTTTCCCCTGAAGAAATAGCCTTCTTGGGCTGGCCAAATAGCTCAGTGGATTGAAGCACCTGCAAACAGGCACAGGCACAGAGGCTGTGGGTTTGATCCCTGGGCCTGCCATGCTAGCCCCAACTCCTTGGTGCGCTGAGATAGTGATTGAGACTGGGTGTGGTGGCGTGTGCCAGCAATCCCGGTCACACTTGGAAGGCTGTAAACAGGAGAATCACTATGAGTCCAACTGAGACCCTGAACTCTAGAATTGAGACCCTGAACAGCCGGTACGCCCTTCCATAGAAAACAGAAAAAAAGAAAGAAAGAATTGGTCTTCTCATAAAATTTAAGTATTTGTCAGCATTGCTTTGGAAACAATAACATCAATTCCTGCAAAATAAGTGAAAGGTCACTCAACCTATCATTTCAGCTCACATTTCCCCTGAATTTGTCACACACTATCACAGCGTCATAAGTGCCACCATCAAACTATATTGTTTTAGTAAAAGGCTGGGTGATATAATCTAGATTTCTTGGAAACCAACCACTAAGAAAACATATGTTTGTTGGTCTGGCAGTCTACCAAGGGCTGGGTATCACACTCTCAGTCACTGCATTATGAATAGCCAGTGATTATTTATCATCCAAAGAGAGTAGTTTAATATTTAACAACTTGGATGAATTTTGTCATATCTCTGGTGAGAAATGCTATTTCTGCGTTTGAGCCCATATATTTTAAGGCATAGAAGTACATTGAGATTAGCAAGATTTTGATGCCAAACTGATGCAGATAAAAAGATGTTTCCTTAAATCATTTTAGATAAACTTTCCATGTGTTATTTAAGGTAAAAATAATTAAAAACATAGTAGATACAAAAGTGGAAGTTCTGCATTGTGTGTTCAATTTGGAATGTGACAGACTCAAGGCGAGAGTCAACCTTTAATGTCAGGTGGTGGTTCTCGGGGTAGAAGGGATGGAGGAGGTAGTGATGGTAGCAGTGGTAGTGGTAGTGTGTGGAAGCAAAGAACTAGGTGAAGAGCTGGAAGAGAGTTTTAATGCTCATAGTTTATTGTATAAGATGGGCAGCTAATCAGTTATCTGCTGAGAAGATTGGTGATGAGAAGTAGATTCACTCAAATAGATTACTCAGGTATGTTTGAGTGAGTCTAATAATTCACTCACTTGGATACCTTAGACACAATAGATGAGAAGACCGCCAAGCAGTCCAAAGGTGAAAATACCCAACAAGAAGGGGAAGGCCAGTGATTTGCTCTAGTATGGAGCAACTAGCGAACGCAGAGCACTTACTATTGCATTTTGTGACGCGAATCACATTGGAGTTTTCCATAATCTCCACACCCATATTTGACCTTAAGGAGACAACACAGAAATTAATCTTCGGGTGGCCCCAGATAAGGAACCAAGAAGTCAGATTATCCCAGGCTTCTATCACTTCTTGTTGCTGTGCCCATCTAGTCACATCATTTGGTGAACTTCTAGTTACTCAGATGGTGACTGATTGAGATGCAGAGATCGAATGTTAGAGCACATACACACACACATGCAGAGTCTGCCAACCAAATGCATGCACATTTCAACTGCTTGCTGCACTGTTAAGTGCCTGGAGGCAGATAGCCATCGCTGTGAGCAATTCTGGTACTTGTAGAGGCCAAAGATAACACTAATCTCATGATGTCTCAGTAAATTTTATATATATATATATATATATATATATATATATATATATATATATATCATACTCTATATTTATTCATTTTTAGTTTTTATTCTGCCTATATATTTTTTATTTCATTAGTGAGCATTAAATAACCAAAACTTTGGGACTTCTGCAGAGTGAGCCCCAGCCCCAAATGAATTCACAGTTCCTTCCCACAAGACTCTTCTCACAGAGCATCAAAGCTGATATACTTGTGGAGTTGCCAAATCAGCCAATCACTTCATTTGCTCAGATAGTCACCAACGGTAATTATTTACCTTCCAAAGAGGCTCCTTTCTTGTTGGCTAAGATAGGAAACTTCTTTGTTCTTGGAATGCATGTGGGTGAGTGCAGCACAAGAAACATGTGGAGGTCTCACACAGTAGAAGGCTTCTTGGTCTTCAGCATCCAGATAGCTGCACAGTTCAGCACTTGAGTTTAAAAACAGGGCACAGTCAGTGTTGACCTGGGAGTTGCCATGGATAAAATGGCCTGTGAAGATGACTCTGTCATATCCTTTGTTCCTGGCCCTCCAGAGAGCTGACGCCCCTTCACTGGGGTGCATGAGCAGCACAGATAGGGAGACCTGGCCTTCCCAGAACAGAGTGAAGCTGACAAGGTAGGTGCCATTGTTGAAGTCTGTCACCTTCCCTGATGCACCTGCCCTAAGGTCCGAGGAGGACATCCTGGCCCTTAGAAAGTCCCCACCGTATTCCTTCCTGCGTCCCAGGTGGTCCTTGGCCTCCAGCAGGACATCCAGCTGGTTCCCCTGGCAGTATGTATTTCGAGGGTTGAGGATGGTAGTTGTGCTTTGGGCAGCACTGGTGGTCATGTGCACGTGGGTGAAGGGCCTGGGTGGGATCAGCTGGTCCATTTTGTCCAGTATCTTCCTGATTTTCAGGTCAGTCTCTGTTGCAGAAACGACGGAACACAGTGGTGCTTCAGTCTTTCTGATGAAATTCCAGCTAAGGAGGGAGTTGGGTAACCTGACTGCAGGCCAGTTCTTAAATGACATAAAAAAAAGAATATAAAATGCTTGTGCTTAATGTAACACTTTTAGTTGGTTAGCTACATTTTGTCTTTTATAAAGCCAGGATAGCTGAAGAAATTAAATGACACTGACATTTTATGATTATATACATTTCATATTTATACTTTGTTTAAAAATTCTATTAATGCTAGTCCAGTTTTATTGGTTAATTTATTTTGGAAGACCTGTTTATCCCCAAGGAGTGTGAGGATCATCTTCTGAAAATTGGTAATAAATCCATTTTAATAGCAGCTATGAAGATCAAATGAGAAAATGTTTTTAACTACATAGTAGAAAATTGTTGCTTACCATTCTTTTATTTTTAACTTAGAACTAAAATTTAATCAGAAGTGTTCAATCTTAGACCAAAATCTAACATGTTCAGTGATGCTAACGATCATTTTTCAAACTGAAAGCCAAAGATATTAATTAGTACAATTAGTAACAAGAAAACGATAGGAAGCATTAACTCATTGGCAAATATAAATGCACAGTCAAAATTACAATACTCTCACACTGTAGTTATGGTATGCAAATTGTGTTTTTGTAGGAAGGCCTCCAGAGAGCTGATGCCTCTTCACTGGGGTGCATGGGCAGAACAGACATTGAGACCTGGTTGTCTCTGAACAGAGTAAGCTGATATGGTAGATATATGAAAAATAATAGCTACAGGGGCCAGGGAGAAAGGGTTCAGTGGAATAAGCACTTCCCTGGCAAGTGCAAGGGCTGGAGTTCAATTCTTGGTTCTGCCACACAAAAAAAAGCTACAATAGTTTGTTAACTATTAAACTATATGAGAGATGTAACACTACAAATTTAGAATGTAGCACAGGGATGTATTAAAAGTATGAACTTTTTATGTGGTCAAGCTGTACTGATTTCCAGCTTACAATAGGGTTTATAACTATAAGATTCCTTTTATGAATAAGTAAGGTCATGTAGTATGTGTAGGGGTGGGGATGGAGAGAGAGAGTCAGGGAATGAAAGAGACAGAGACAGAAACACAAGAGAGACAGAGACATAGAGCTAAAGCCATACAGAGACCAAGAGTCACAGCCATCTGAGGGAAATGGAAATAGATACATAAAACACGAAATCTATGGGATATAGATGAACAGTTGTAAGAAGGAAATTTATAGCAATCAGCATCTGAATAATAATAAAAAAGATTTCAATAACCAAACTAATGTCACATCTCAAGGGAGCAGAAAAATACAAACTAGCCAAGGCCAAAGCTACCAGAAGAAAGTCATAATAAAGTACTGAGCAGTTAAATCAAGACTAGAAAAACAAGAAAAATAGTCACTGATAGTAAGTGTTGGTTTTTGACCATGTGAAATAACAAAACCTTTATCCTAAGAGAAAAATGAGTGAGGATATAAAGTAGTAAAATTATAAACAAAAGAATCCTGCAAAAGCATCACAACTGATATTATAACAGTCTGTTATATGCCAGCAAGTTGGGTGACCTGGAAGAAATGGATACATTCCTAGACTCATGCCACCTACCAAGCCTGATTTGTGAAGAGAAAGTCAAGAAGGTTTTTATCAGTGACAGTGCCACGCACCAAAACGTCTAGGAATCAATGACTTTACTTCTGAGTTGTACCCAACATTTGAAGAACTAGTACCGATCTTTCTTTCTTTTTTTTTTTTTTTACATTTTAACACCTTTATTAAATTAAATAGAGTATCTTTCATAAAATACAGGTACACCTT
The DNA here is from genome assembly GCA_004027165.1 of Ctenomys sociabilis. Lineage (NCBI taxonomy): Eukaryota > Metazoa > Chordata > Mammalia > Rodentia > Ctenomyidae > Ctenomys > Ctenomys sociabilis. The sequence continues at coordinate 10,662 of PVKA01048420.1, forward strand.
CAGGAACCAGGAGCACAGTGAGTATCAGCTAGCTTCATCTTGTGGCCAAACCCCTCTTTCCCTGTTGCCCTGACATTTATCAATTGTTATAATCTTTATTCATCAAGAAAACTATTTTTCCTTCCTAGATTAAATTTCTTTTCAACTACATTCAACCCTAAAAATGATATGTGTTAATGGATTATAGTTACCATGTACTATGTAGTCTGATGTGTGTACACTTTGCCTGACATGTGAATCTGATCAAAGGCATCCATTTCCTCACACATTTATCATTTTTTTGTGGCAGAAGCTTTCAAAACCCCTTTCTGCTAGCTTTCAAAATTATTCTATTGTTTTTGGATCAGGCACAATAGTACGAAATACAATGAAAGAAGCCTGATTTTTCTCTTTCATACTCACTATCCTATTTTGGTAAATTCTAAACATATAGAAGGGTTAGAGTAACTGTACAATGAACATCCATCTGTCCACTCATGAATATTCATTGACAAGCATGTTCCTATATTTGGTTTATTCCCAACTGGACATTTATCCATTATTCATCTAGCCCTCAACCTATCTTAATTTCTTGATACAGTCAGTTTCAGATATCAGTACCTTGTTGATAAAGCTATTTTATTATTATTATTATTATTATTATTATTATTATTATTATTGCCATTATGGTGTTGTTGTTGTTTGAGACAGGGTCTCACAGTGTAACCCAGGCTGGCCTTGAACTCACAGCACTTCTCCTGCCTCAGTTTTCTGAGCTTTGTGTGTGCATTCCTAACTAGATTTTTATTTTGCCTTATAGTTTTTTATTTCCTTAAATAAAATGTTCATGCTTTGATTCTCCATCATCTCTCACCTCTGGCAACCAGTGTTCTAATTTTTTTCCATTATAGAGATTATGTCTATTTTAGAACCTCATGCAAGTGAATCCAATTTATATCATTCAGTATAATTTTCTTCAGTACTGGAGATTGAACTTGTGGCTTTCACACTGAGCTACATCTTTAGTCATTTTTACTTTGAGACAGGATCTAACTAAATGATTAAGTTGCCCAGGCTGAGTGGCAAACTTGCAATGCCCCTGCCTCAGCCTCCCCCAGTGCTGGCATTGCAGGCAGGCATTATCACACCCACTGAGCATAGTAGGGCTTTTTTTTGAGGCTCAGCCCTGTCACTGAAGTGCACAATACTTCATTTTCATTGTCATATAACACTCTGATATGCACCAAGTCACACCTGGATACCCCATGTTTCCCAGATCCAGGCCATGCTGAGCAGAGCTACGGTGAGCACCACAGGATGTAATGGTCAGAGTGGACCTGCTCGCTCACAGAGACCGTGTGTGCTTCTTAACAGGACACACTGCTAGGACTGCCTTCTGACACAATTGTGCTGTCTTACACAACTGTGCTACCAGCACTGTGGGTGTGCTCTGGGTGCTCCACATTCTTGCTAGCATATGGTCACAAGTCTCTTGAATCCTCACTGTTATGGGGCACATATGATACCCCACTGTGGGGCCCATCGGCATTTCCCAGAGACTGATAGTGTCTCTTCATGTGTGTCTTGACCATCAGCAGGCATTCTTAAAGAAATGTCTATTCAACATCTGTGACCACTTTCTATTGGGTGGTTTGTGTTCTATAGCACTGTAGAAGTTCTTCGTAAATCCTGGGTATTGGTTTCTGGTCAGATTAGTTAATTCACAAACTGACCTTCATTCTGTGACAAGGAAATCTGTTCCAGACAAGGTCCATAAAGCTCATGCTTATGACATAAGGCAGTGGGTGACATGGAACTACAGGCTTCTGGGCTGGGTTTTCTTTCCATTTGTCCTGAACAGTGGTTGCTTCCCTAGTTTACTTTAAAACAGTTGTCTCATCGAGAAGTCTGTCTAAACATTAAAAATGAATGAAACAAGTCTAAAGAATCAGCTTTTGGGACTGAGAGAGAATTAGACAGCAATCTTCTGAGTGAATGTTTGGTCACACGTTTTCGCCCCTCTGTTCTCAAGCCCGTAGATTTGTGCTTTGAGAAGCTACCTTAGGCTCTTCTCTTTCGCGGTCGGAGCAGGGTCCACTCCGTGGCCAGGCTGCGCTCGCGCTCCGGGTCCTCTCGCTCAGCCTCCAGAGCGCGCTGGCCCGCTCGCGTGCGGCTGCAGCCCCACGGCGGCCCCTCCTGCCTGCTCCTCCTCGCTCGCTGGCTGCCTGGGGGCAGCCGCTTCCCTGCCTCGGACTGAGAAGTCTGAATCCAGAGCTAAAATCAACCTCGCCTCGGAGCCGCGAGTCTCCGGCATTGCCCGGCGAGAGACAGCGGCCGCCGAGCAGAGGCAGGCCCCGCAGCACCCCCTTCCCAGCGCCCGTGGGCGGCGAGGCCACCAGGGAGCTCCCGGGTCGCTGGGCGCGCCTGGCAGGCCTGAGGGAGCCCGAGCCGGCGAGCTGCGTCCCCGCCCCGCACTCCGGGGTGGCCCAGGGTGCTGCAGGGCGGAGCGGACCTGCTGCAGGGCGGAGCGGCCCGATCTTTCTTAAACTATTCCAAAATACTGAACAGGAGAGAATATGTATTCAAAGGCTAAGAAGTTGAATTTTTTTTCTTGAACATCAAATAACAGGAAAAGATGCTTACCTTTATCACTTTGGATTAGCACAGTCCTGAAAATCTTAGCCAGGCCAAATAGGAAAGAGAAAGAAAGAAAGAAAGGACAGTCTAATAGGAATGCAAAAAGTTAAATTAGCCCCATCTGCAAAAGACACAGTCTTATATAGAGTGAACCCTACATTCTTTCTGGAGTGAGATGATATCTCAGTATTATTTTTATTTGCATTTCACGAATGGCTAGTGATGTGGAGCATTTTTTCATATATTTGTTCGCTTCTTTAATTTCGTCCTCTGAGAAGTGTGTATTTATCTCAGATGCCCATTTCTGAATTGGGTCTTTAAAATTGAGGGCCCTGTTATATCTTAGTTCTTTATATATTCTAGACAGTAGTCCTCTGTCTGATTGCTTATTAGTTAGGATTTTTTCAAAGTTTGTGGGTTGTCTTTTCACTCTGTTGACAATTTCTTTTGACATGCAGAAGCTCTTTAAGAAGAGTTGATCCCATTTGTTGATTCTTTCAAGAGCTTCCCGTGCGAATATAT
>PVKA01048421.1:0-13797 GCA_004027165.1 Ctenomys sociabilis
TTTTTTTTTTTTTGAAAGATAGTGCATATCACAAAAACAAAAAGTGCTGGTGAGATAGCTCAGCGGTCTAAAGTGCCTGCTTAGGCAAGCTGAGGCAAGCACAGGGACCATGGTTAGAGCCCCAGCACCACATGCCACAGCCTGCCCTGACCCCAGGGTGGGCTGAGTCAGCCAAACACATACACACACACACACACACAAAAAAAAAAAAAAAAGAAAAAAAGGGAAAAAAAAGAAAAAAAAAAAGAAGAAAAAATAAAAAAGAAAGATAGTGCATATCATCCAAAGAAAGGACTGGCTCTTAACTGGCTCCGGGGAGATTATTGCTAAATGCTTGGACTAACCTGTCTGGTGAGAATATATACCTGGGGTTTTGAGCTATGGGGTTATGCTATGGTTAATGCTCGTGATATGAGTTATGATGAAAGCCTTTCTGTTTGTTTGTCTGGGCCCTAGGCTATGTTGTGTCAATTTGACCTTTTGGAGGGGCTGAAAACTGAATAGCTGAAGATCAGTCACCTGGACATTGTAGGTTCCCACGAGTCACTTCCAGTAGACCCTCAACTCCAAGGGTCAGTGAGCGTCTCTAATTGGCAGTAGTTCACACATCATTGCTAGAAGAATTAATAGTATCTGCGGGACTATATGAGAGAGGACAACCCAGGACTCTGCCCTCTGTAGTGTTTTTCCTTTGCTGATTTCAGTCTCTATGCTTTGATCATATTAAGTTGTATCCATAAGTGTAATCACTTTTGGGTCCCCTGAGGCTTTCCAGTGAGTCATGAAGGCTAAGGTTGGCCTTGGAGATCCCCAAACAGAGAGCAATTATAAAGCCCTAAATATAACACAAAGAACCAAAGTAAACCAAATGCTATTTTTTTTTTTTTTTCATCCAGCACAATAGTGTTTAGAGGACTATACTTATAAAAAACTTAAAAGAGACTGATGGTGGCTCAGGACACAGAGCTTGACCTGTGACTTTTGTCAAAGGTGACAAGAGAGGCTTTGATGAGAAGATAGCACCAGATGGTGCCCTGCACCCACAACACCCCGAGACCTTTGTCCTGAAGTGATAAGCGTTGGCAGATACATTTTGCCAACTCCTAAGGAAGTGAAGGCATTTCAATTGTACAGGAGTGGTAGTAGAGGAGCAGGGGTAGAAATGCACAAGTGGTTCTTAAAATTAAGAAGTAGGAATGTTTCCCCACTTACTCATACATCTTATCTTCTCCTTGGCTTTGTTTGAAGAGCTTGGTAATTTCCAATTTCTTGCCTGGGGGAGAAAGCCATATTCACTTGGGATGAATTAGTAAAAAAACGTGGTTGTAGAGTTTAGAAGTCTTCAGAGTCTCAGTGCTCCATGATATTTGGAATTACAATGCCCAAAGGGAACATAGCTAGGAACACAGAGCTGGCATCTGAACCCAGGCCACACAACAGTGTAGGCGTTAACTCCATGGGGAAGGGGCAACCATGTGGACTGTAGGTCCCATGAATAACTAAACGTGGCCAGGAGAAAACTACATAAAGACTTGGAAATTTATCAACTGTGATGTGTTGGACATAATCGTTATAATTAATTATAATCTGTTTGTTTTTAATGAGTGACATGATAAAAGAGAATAAATAAGATTTTTGTTTGGGGCTATATATTTGTCCATATAAGAGAATAAAAAATTTTAAGAAAGCAAATGGATAGGGAGCTATAGGGCCCAGAATACAACTTTCATATTTAAAAAAAACTAGTTAGATTATGGGATAAGGGGGGAAAAGCATTGAACTGGGAGCCCAGCACATTTGAGTTCCAGTCCCAACTCTACTACCAGCTCCTATGGCAATCCTGTTAAGACTTTGTTTCCCTCTGAACTTTACTTTTTTATTTCTAAAAAAAAATATTGAGAAGAATGACAAAAATACCTCACTTTTATGCAGCCGTGGCCTCTCAGCACCAGGCTGAGCAGGATTCTGAGGCTGTGTCCGGATGTCCGGGAGGACAGTGCCCTGATCAGTAAGGGGAGCCTGCCCGGGGCCCGGAGGGAAGATGGCCGCTTCTCAGTCTCTTCTCTCACCCAGGTGTACTCCTGGGTTAGGTCCTTATTTAAAGGGATAGGACTTCAAGACAACACACAGGGGAATTACAATCTCACATTTCTGGGGAGGAGCAGTGGAGTGGAAAATCCATGTAGGGATAGCCTAAAGTTAGCGTCAATTTCCAGATGGTAACTTATTTATGTCTGAGGATGTTAAACACCTCTAGTAAAAGGTGGAATAATAGCAAAATATGCTAAGCATGTCTTAAAGAAGGCAATTGTGGTGGTGAAATATGTTGATTATGGCTTGAGTCCCTATTCACTGTGCAAGAAAATTGTCTTGAGAACTAAAGTTTAGTCACTTTCTGGAGGTCCTGTGGCTGATAATTCATACAGTTTGACTATGAACTGGAACTTGATTCAGGAGTAAGATAACTGAAGAATAAGATAATTCTATAAATGTGTATTCTTGTTCAAGTTCCAGAGACAAAATGTTGTCATCAAGAGCTACAGAAGAAAAAGAAAGCACCTAAGGATACTGTGCCCTGAAGCAGTCTGTGCATTTGTTCAAACCCTCTGGACTAAAAGAGTCCTTGGAGATGAGTAAACTTCCCTTCATTAAGCACATGGGGAAACTGAGGCACGGGGACATATAAGTTAGTAGGAGGACTAGGATTCAAACCCAGAATGCATGATGGCTAATTGAAAGTTTAGTTCACACAGAACTAGGGCTAATCTTGCCCTCCAGAAACTCTAATGCATTGGCAACCATCCACCCCTACCTCTACCTGCCTAGGTGAGACAGCCATTACCTTGTTTAAACTGCCACCTATAGACACAGTACAGGATGAAGCTTAGGACCAAGGAGACAACAACGATGGCCACAGCTAAGATGATCCAGAAGTAATTCCTCCACCAACTCATTGCGGAAGAATCCTAAGAAGAATAGAAACAGAAGAATGCAGTATGAATGAAAGATATCTGGAGTGGCAGTAGGGCCTATTATCTATGATGTTGTATAGAGATATGAGCATCTGCTTATGAATCAGGTTCCGGTTCATAGTCAAACTGTATGAATTATCAGCTAAGGGATTTCTGGAATGTGACTAAACTTTCTCTAAGCCTTGGTATTTCCATTTTTGAGGTGAAAATGACACTGTGTACAACTTCACAGGGTTTGGAAGTATTAAGAGATAAGATATATATCTACTCGATATTACAGAAATAGCAGACATGCTCACTATCCTTTTTTTTTTTTTTTTTTTTTTTTTGCAGAACCGGGGATTGAACTCAGGCCCTTGCGCTTGCTAGGGAAGTGCTTATTCCACTGATCCATCTCCTTGGCCCCTCGCTATCCTTCTTTATATTGCCAAAATAGAGCATCAGTGGAAAAGTTCCATTTAAAGCAATAATTGACTACAATTATTTATTTAATGTATTTGGTACAAGGTCTCACTATGCAGCTCACACGCATAGTGATCCTCCTGTTTTCAGCTTCCCAAGTGCTGAGATTATAGGTGTGTGGCACCGTGCCTGATCTTGGTGGCCAGCTCAGTGTGCCCAGGGGCAGGGCTGGCATGGCATGTGGTGCTGGGGATTGAACCCTGGTCCCTTTTGTTACTCTAGTAGGCACTTAGTCTGCTGAGCTATCTTGATGGCCTCCTACGGTTTTTTTTTTTTTTAAATATCAGAAAGGCAAGATATATAACTCATGACAGAGAATTGGGAGGTGTTAAAAATGCCTTGATCATACTATAGGTTGAGTATGGCTTGTCCCACTAAGTTCATGTTAATTTTTGGTTCCCAAGGTATTAGTGTTGAGAGGTGAGACTTTTAAGAGCTGTCTTGGTCCTGATGGATCTACCCTCAGGAATGAGTTAAATTCCATCTCATGTGAGTGAGTTTTCATTCTTGAAAGATTACTGCAAGACTTTCTTCTCTCTTTCATGTGAGTTTTTCTCTGCCGTGAATTGAAGGCGTACCCAGAACCCAGCCTCCAGCCTCAGAAACCCAGAGCTCAAACAAATCTGTTTGATTCAGGAATTACACAGTCATGGGTTTTCTTTTATAGCAACAGAATACAGACTGAGACAAAGGGTCTGTTTGGATGAAGCATGTCAGAAGGACAAAAGTGAAGGTGCAGGGCAGGCTGAGTTAGTGCCATAAGAAAAGTAGCCAAAATTCTGGGAGACTAGAGAAGAGGAAAGTCTTGGAAGAGGTTAGCAGCAGAGGGAGAGATCAAGAAGAAGGCAGAAAGTTGGAGGAGAGTTAGAAAACTTCCATACTGGAAAATAATTAACACAATTCTAGGAGAGTTTTGTATAATATTAAATTTTAAACATATCCCTATGTTTTTTTTTTTTTTGAGACAGGGTCTCACTATGCAGTTTTTTTTTTGAGACAGGGTCTCACTATGCAGTTCAGGCTGGCCTTAAGCTCACTTTGTAGCTCAGGCTGGTCTCGAACTCACAACAATCCTCCTGTCTCAGCCTCCCGAGTGCTGGGATTACAGGCATGCGCCACCACGCCATCCCTATATTATGCTATGCTGTAAACTTCTATTACCACTAAACTTTCAATAAAACTGCACAACATATGAAGTTTGTATGAACAGAGCTTGGAGGCAGGAACAAAATGTGTGCAGTGGTTTTCCAGCAGAGGACACACGGTACACAGAAAGAATAGCAGCTGGCAGGCTTTGAGTGCTAGTGGGGGAAACTCCTGTGGGGTGGGCTGATAGGAACACCCCCCAGGAATTCAGCAGCTCTTTGGGTGAGAGGCTGGGCTCCCTTCACCCATGGAGTATATACTTTGCCTGTTTATTTGGATGTAAAGTAAAAACAATCCTCAAGGGACCCTGGGAGCGATCCTGACATGATGGTTACAGAAGAACCCCCTTCCTGGATCATCCTTTGGCCTGTACAAGGCCACCCATGCATATTCATGTGGTGCCATTTCAGAGCCCTGCTTCTGAGGCATAGGAATGATACCAAAATGCACCTAGGCAGGTACCAGAGAATGAAGCAGAATTGGGATGCTTGAAAGCCATTGCTATTACCAAGACCTTGCAACTTGGCTAAATTTAAGAATTTATTGATCAACATAATGTTTTCATTGGTTAAATATATTGTGATTTGGATATTCAGTTTCAGACGTTTCTTCTTTGTTGAGGTTTTTGGCTTAAATAAATGTTTTTGGCTACTAGTAAGGTTATGTGTGGCAAAACTAATAATGTTTAATCAGTGTTCATCTGTACCCATCATTCTGCAACCTTTTTTTTTTTTTTCCTGTGTGGCTTTTGTGATTTACATATAGAAGTAGATAAACTGGAGATTTACTCTTTTTTTTTTTTTTTAATGTATTTGGTACAGGGGGTCTACAGAGTCTCACTATATAGATTGGACTCATAGTGATCCTCTTGTTTTCAGCCTCCCAAGCGCAGGGATTATAAGCATGTGCCAACACGCCCAGTCTCAATCACTGTCTCAGCATGCCCCTGGGCCAAGGCTGGCACAGCATGCCAGGGATTGAACCCCAGCCACTGCACTTTGCCTAAGTAGGCACATTAGTCTGCTGAGCTAATTGGCCAGCCCTGGAGATTACTCTTTTTTATTTTTTGGTGGAACCGGGGATTGAACTCAGGCTTTTGCACTTGCCAGGCAAGTGCTTATTCTACTGAGCCATCTCCCTGGCCCTGAAGATTCACTCTTAAGGGACCAAAGTATCAGCTGCTTGGTATAACTCATCCCTGAGGTATGCACACAAAGAGATTTTGCTGAAGATTATCTTTTTAGGATGCCTAAAAGAGAGTAATACAAGAGAAAGGGGGTGGGGGAAATAGAGATTGGAAATGGCTATCAGTGAAATTTGACTTTATCCAGGCCCAATGAGGTCAAAACAACACTACTTTAGAAGGGGCTACACAAACTGAAATTTTACCTTGTTTAGCCTCAGAGAACAATACATGGAAAAAAATTGTAGGTAGATAGGGTTGGTTAGATTAGGGTAAGATGGGTAGAAAAAGATAATTTTCTTCCCTCTATTTTGTCAGTTCTTTTTCCTTTTAGTAAAGTGTCTGTCTCCAAGGGCCGGCAGTATAACTCAGTGGACTAAGCGTTTGCTTAGGTAAGCGCAGGGGTCAAGGTTTGATCCCTGACACTGCACGCCAAGCCAGCCACGCCTCCCACCACCTCGCGCATGCTGAGCTGGTGATGGAATTCGGGCATCGTGGCACATGCCTGTAATCCCAGGACTAGGAAGGCAAAAATCAGGAGGATCACTATCAGTGTGAGCTGCATAGTGAGACCCTGCACACACACACACACACACACACACACACGTGTCTATCTCTTGAGTCTTCATCTGTCTCTTTCTCCTCTTAATTTCTGTCCCTATCTTTTTATTTTACTCTTGAAGAATTTCTCCAAAAAGCAACAGACGCTTGCACTTTAAAACTTTAGAATGATCGACAGAGCATGCGTCCCGTATCCGAAGTTGATAAATTGGAATTGAACATGCGTAATTGACCTTTGGAATTAAAAAAAATTCTTCAAGTAAAAAAAGAACAGCACAGCGTTTGTCCTCGGTGGCTTTAGTGTTGAAAGTGAGCATGCGCATAGTAAGAAGGCTGGTTCTCTGAAGTTTGAAACCGACCAAAACCGCGGGGCCGAGGGTTGTAGGTTGTTCACATTCTGAAGGAACAGGCCTAATGTGTGGCTAACATGTCAATAGTAACAGTGCAGCTTGGTCAGTGTGGCAATCAGATTGGCTTTGAAGTATTTGATGCTTTATTTAATGATTCACAGTGTTCCCAGGGATTCTGCTCTAAGAGAGAGAATGAGGCATCTTGCAAAGAAAGGTTCTTCAGAGAGGAAAATGGAGTTCCGATTGCTCGGGCCGTGCTTGTTGACATGGAACCTAAAGTTATCAATCAAGTGCTGTCAAAGGCTGCCCAACCCAGGCAGTGGAAGTACAGTCAGCATGCATGCTTCTGCCAGAAACAGGGTTCTGGAAACAACTGGGCATGTGGTTACTCTGTTCATGGACCCAAGCATGAAGAGTCTATCATGAACCTAATCCAGAAGGAAGTGGAGAAGTGTGACTCCTTGAGTGGTTTTTTCATCATCATGAGTATAGCTGGGGGCACAGGATCAGGGCTGGGAGCCTTCCTTACACAGCGTCTGCAAGACCACTACTCAAACGCTTTGAAAATGAATCAGATTATATGGCCTTATGGAACTGGTGAGGTTATTGTTCAGAACTACAACTCCATCTTGACGCTATCTCACTTGTACCGATCTTCAGATGCCCTCCTTGTGCACGAGAATGATGCTGTCCATAAGATCTGTGCAAGACTGATGAAAATCAAGCAGATCTCCTTTCGGGATATAAATCAAGTCCTCGCGCATCAGCTGGGAAGTGTGTTCCAGCCTACATACTCTGCAGAAGGCGCATCTCACTACAGAACAAATCCACTAGGAGACTTAATGGAGCATTTAGTTCCCCATCCCGAGTTCAAGATGCTGGGTGTTCGTAACATTCCTCAGATGTCTGAGAATTCCCTGGCATACAGCACGTTTACCTGGGCTGGCCTCCTGAAGCATTTGAGACAGATGCTCATTTCTGATGCAAAAATGGATGAAGGGGGATTTGAGGATCCAGCCCTATACACCTCCTGGCTGGGCCCCGCCAATGCCTTCTCTGTCTGGAAAACACCGAGAGCCTTCAACAGATACGAGAGGTCCGCAACTTTGGTCACCAACAGTCAGGCCTTTGTGAAGCCGCTTGATGCAGTTGTGGGCAAAGCTTGGAATATGTTCGCTTCAAAAGCTTATATTCATCAGCACACAAAATTTGGAGTTGAAGAAGAGGACTTTTTGGACAGTTTCACATTGTTAGAACAAGTTATTGCCAGTTACTGTAACCTCTGATTTTGAATAAAAGGGAAAAAGCACCGTAAAAAAAAAAAAATAAATAAAATAAAATAAAATAAAACTTTAGAATATCAGGCCAGGAGGGTTAAGACTTGTCATATTGGAGAAGTGGGAGGAAGAAAGGGAAGAAAGACAGAGGTTGAGTGATACGGCTTTTTACTGTGAACACTATGTGTTACTTGATTTTTGAAATATTTGCATTCACTTTGATAAAACTGCAGGGATGGGGAGATGGTTCAGAGGAATAAGTGCTTCCCTGGAAAGTGCAAGGGCCTGAGTTCAATCCCCAGTTATGTCAAAAAAAAAAGAAAGAAAGAAAATGATAAAATTACAAAGTGAGTCATGGTAGTATAGCTTTCACGAAACACCATTGCTCAAGTTTCAAAGTCAGTGTTTTCATTCTCATCAGGTGCCTGCGAAAGAGAGAGGAAGCAGAATGTTGTTACCAGAAAGTGAAACTTTAGATCATTTTGGGCCTACTCAGAGAAATCGATTCTTTCCCAGTTTTATTTTTTTCGTACAAGCAAAGCGATTTGATTTGCCATCAGATGGTTCATGCTCGCCAGTCTGCTAGATGCATTTCCATCTCATTTCATCCTCAACCACACCTCATACTCCAGACAGGGAGCCAAGACTAAGGTGAAGGAACCTGCCCTATGTCACTCAGGAAGCCTATGTTGATAAGAGTGTCCCTAAATCAAACAGAGGGTATTTTGCTTTAGAAGGAGCATCACTATGGTGAAGAATAAAAGTCCCACGTTTGCTGTGAATAGTGACATATGCCTGGAATGCTAGCATTCTGGGAGGCTGAGATGGAAGGATTGGAAGTTTGAGCCCACCCTAGGCACCTTAGTGACTTAGAAAGACCCTTTCTGGAAAAAAAAATTAAAAAGGGCTGGAGATTTAGCCCAGTATAAAGGTTCTTGTGTTCAATCCCTAGAAACATACACAAAAGAACACATTCGAATTCCCCCCTCCACATACACACCCTTTCCAAGTTCCCTACATTATAAGACCAGAGAAACTGCCTTGCTGTCACCTTCTCCATGGACTGCTGAGACAGGCCTTTCCCAAAAAGTGAGGAGACTGTGTCTTTTACAGAGAGAAAGAGCCCAGAGAAGCACATTCCATGCCCAGTTCGGTACCCACCCTCTAGGCCATCATGGTGTGCTGAGGGCTGAGGTGCTTCCACAGAGGAAAGAGGAGCTCTAGGGAGGAACAATAGGAAACCCTGGGAATGGGAAGCGGGTAATGACCATGGGATCAAGTGCAGACCCTAGAAAAGTGTAAAAGCTGAAATCTATTCTTGCCATAACCTTGGAGTAAACTAAATTTACAAAATAAAATGAATCTTCCTGATAATGTAGAGTAACTCAATTTTTTTTTTTTGAAATTGAACTGCATTGTCTTTGGGGAAGGCCACTCTGTGTTTTATCTCCTAAGTTTATTGTCTATCCACAAGTTTACTACCTAAGTTAGGCAAGATGGTTCAAGTCTGTAGTCCCAGCTCTCCAGGTGACTAAGACAGGAGGATCACAAGCCCAGGACTTTGGAATCAGCATGAGCAATATAGAAAGACCTCAGTACCTTAAAATATATCATCTTACAGTTCTGAATGTCAGAAATCCAAGTTTTGGCAAGACCGTCCCTTCTGCATCTGCCATGGAATAATTGATTACATTGTCTTTTAGGGTTCTATAGGCTCATCACCTTCCCCCCATCCTCAAGTGAGCAATGCTGTGTCTCAGGAACGTCCCTTAAATAGTTACACCTCCCTGACTCTCTACTGCCTCCCTTCCCCATATGAGGCACTTGGCCCACTTCACAAACCAAGAATAACTTCCTCATCTCCATTCTGGTTGGTTAGTAAACTTAATTTCTTTTTTAACATGAAATCAGACATAGTCCCAGGTTGTGGGGATTAGGAGGAAAGGGTCATGACACAAGTGACTTCCTTCGTATGTCTCAGTGAGATGATGGTACTCTTGAGTGTCTCTCTCTCTCTCTCTCTCTCTCTGTTTGTCTGTCTCTGTCTGTCTGTCTGTCTCTCTCTCGACAGGTCTAGCTATACAGTTCAGGCTGACCTTCAGCTCACTTTGTAGCCCAGGCTGATTTCAACTTGTAAAGATCCTCCTGCATTCTCCTGGCTCAGACTCCAGGGTGCTGCGATTACAGGCATGCACTACCATGCCTAGCTTTTTGTTTGTTTCCTTTTTTTTTTTTGCTTCGTTTTATTTTTTTCTTGGCTTAAAATATTCCATAGGTAAGCTATTCCACTGGCTTAAAATAATCTATTTAAACATTTTACTCTTTGCAATTTTAATAATGTCTCAAGAAGGTAAGGGGAAAAAGGTGAGTGATAATTCTGCTTTTTGTGACCAGAAGTCTACCTCCCACCTGGTGCTGGCTACTGCAGACCCTGCCATGAAGCAGCAAAGTCCTGCTACAAGGTAGACATAGTGGGGTGGTTATGGCAGCTGTCAAACTCTTTGTTTTCAAGAGGTGGAGGAGATAGAAGGATTCTCAAAGCATGAATTAGATTCAGAGACATAGCAGGGTCCTGGAGCCAAAGTGGAGGTCTGGGACCCAGGTTAAGCCAGGTCACTGGAGCCTGATGGTCATCCACAGCTGGTCTAATCCATGAATTAAGGGTTAGTGCAAGTTCAAGGGAGTGGGAAGGCATTGATTCTGCAGATATAGGTATAGGAGAGGAGGTCAGGAAGCTGGCAGGGCCTGACCTAGTTTCCTATAGATTTAGGAGCAAAGAATTTGAGAACTATCAGAAATTCCTATCCCAGGCCTGTAACCTTAGCATTCTTGAAAGCTGAGGCAGGAGGATTGCAAGTTTGAGTCTAAACCAGGGTATTTTATTTTATTTTATTCAGTAGGCAACCTAAAATTATTTATTAAAATTATATCAATACTTAATAAACTATACAGGAAGGACAATGAGACAAAGATACGTATTTATAGACCTGTGCATCAGTCAAGCCAGCTCCCTCCAGAGAGAATTCCTGGCGTGACCTCATGTATCTGTGAGAGCACAGAGCAGTCCCTGGGGAGATACACATCCATGAGTTTCTGTAGTCTTTTCCTTTTTTTCACATCTTGCTGAAGCAGAGTTTTGAAAAAACAAAACCACAAACTTGGATGTTCCCCAGAAGAAATCTGTTATTAATGATAGTCTCCATGGGGACTGACTCCGACTGTCCAACATTTGTTCATTTGAGATGTAAACCATCTTCCCTCCCTCTTGGCTTCGCAGTAACAGAGATGTCCAAACTGGGGAATTTTAATGAAAGTAGAACCTCATTAAACCTTTTTTTAATGAAAGTAGAACCTTTCGTTTTGAAACAAATTTCAAAACAAAACTTTGGAAGGAGGTGGTGGTGCTGCTGAGGTGTTTCTCAGTGTAAAGGTCCTGGGTTCAATTCCCAGTACTTCTGTGGGTGGGTGGTCCTAGCCTTGCACATTAGAATTTCCTAGGGAACTTCTAAAATTGCTTGTACATGTACAACATCAAAGACTATGATATAATTAATCTAAGGTAGAGCCTGACCATTGGGTTTTATTTGTTTTTATAAATCCATCCAGGGAATTCCAGCCTGAAGCCACAGCTGAGAACCACTGACATATGTGTCTCTGCTTAATGTTTCAATAAAACCTCCTAAGGGAAGCTGTCCAAAGTTGGGATAAGGGGCCAGGGAGATGGCTCAGTAGAATAAGTGCTTGCCTGGCAAGTACAAGGACCTGAGTTCAATCCCAAGTTCCACAAAAACAAAAAAAAAAAAAAAAACAACAAAAAAAAAAAATGTTGGGATAGGTTTCATATCTCTCTTGGGTACCAAAATCTGTGGATGCTTAAGTTCCTTAAACAAAATGTAGTATTTGCATACAACCTACACAAATCTATCCATATGTTGTACTTTCAGTAATTTCTTGATTACTTATAATACTCAGCACAACATAAATACTGTGTAAATAGCTATCATGCTGTATTTGTTAGGGAATAATGACAAGGGAAAAAGTCTGTAGCTCTGCAGCACAGACCCATCATTTTTTCCCCAATACTTTTGATCTTGTATTGGTTGAAACTTTGGATCTGTTGGATCCTTGGAGGCAGAACCTCTAAGTATTGAGGGCTGCTTGTATTTATATTTGGTACATGAAGAGATAGTACTCAGACAAGTTAAGAAATTTGTTAAAGGCAGGAGAGGCTAATTGACCTGCTGAGATTCCAGCTCAGTCCAGTTTGACTCCAGTTTTCTCTGCTGTCTGCCATTTGGTTGATAAATTATTTTCATAACAGAACTGAAAGCAGAACTGTGGTTCAAAAATTTCCTATGTTGGCAAGACTTTAATCTATTGTTGAGAGCTCTTATTGTGCACAGTGATAACCTCAGTGTGGAAATGTACTTTAGAAGACTAACACGCATCGTGTGCAGACTTACTATGAGTTCTGCCTCCTGTACATGTCCCAGTCCATGTAATCTTCTCAGCAGTTCCGAAAGGTGGTTGTTGTTATTGTTATTATTGTTCTATTTTGCAAAAGAGAAAATCAGAGGCTTTTGAAGGGCTTATCCACTTGCCCACAGTGGCTGAGATAGCAAGTTAAAAAAAAAAAAAATCAGAAACCAAATCCATGCCTGTGTCAATCTAGGCCCTTCACTTCAGTTCACAAGCCTGAGCTTCTCAAAAGTTTTATTTGAATTGCTGGGGAAAGGTTTTTAAAATACATTTTAACTCAGGGTCTTATGTCCTCACTCTATTTATGATTCTCCTCTATAAGTCTAACATGGGACTTGAGTGTTGGTATTTGTAAGAAGCACTCCAGGTGGTTCTCAGCCTTTGTGAAGAGCACTGCATTCACAGGAGCTAGACTAAATGCAGGGCACCAGCACAGGTTCCTGGAACCCTAACATCTTCCTGGTCTGCTTGGCACAGTGCCTGGGAGACCACTCTCAACGAACCAGTCACTTCTCGCCAGGGTCAGGCTCTGGGCTTCTTTCTGTCCCCAGTTTTCCTTCGTTTAAATTCTCTTGCCCGTGTAGATGCAAAGGAAGAGAAACTGATTCATTGGCTCCTCACCTTTCCTTCCCTAAAGCACTGGCAGGAGGAGGGACATCTGAGAGTCTTTGTCCAAGATCCTTGGAGGATAGTCACAGCTGACTGTGATGGGGATACAAGAATGCATTTCCTGTGGGACTTAGAAGATGAATGATCTCCCATTGTCTGTCCCCGTGTCTGCCACCTTGGGTGCCCTCCATGTGTGCTCAGCAGCTCAGAGCTCCAATCTTATCCCCTTTTCCCCTTAATCATTTTGCTCTGACAAAGTCTCTGAATCTCATTTACTGAGAAAACCAGAGGGAAAGATGGAATCCTGGGGAATCCACACACCATAATAGAAGGCAACTGTTACGGCTTGTGTCTAGATGTCCTCCCAAAGCCTCACATGGTCGTATGTGGGGCCTTTCAGAGATGGCTGTATCTAGTGTGTGCGATGTGAGGATTAAATGTGTGCTCCTGAGATCAAGAGTGTGGTTACTAAATGGTCGACAATTTCTTTGAATAACTCCCTATGGTTGCAGAATGCTGGACTGTGTTGGATTGTGGTGTCGAGTTCAAGCACCTAAGGTAGTTGAATGTCAACAGAGTGCCCACTTTTGACAGGTGTAGACAAAGGAAGGGTTGTAGAAAGAAAAAAATCATCATGTGTGTGTATAGACAGTACAGTTGGGATAGATAACGCTGTGCTTCTACATAATTCTATGAGAGGCAAGATCTGCACTAATGGTGGTTGGACAGGATATTATGTCGGCTTTTAGTGCTATGGT
>PVKA01048422.1:0-13800 GCA_004027165.1 Ctenomys sociabilis
TTTTTTTTTTTTTTTGCGGAACCAGGGATTGAACTCAGGCCCTTCTGCTTGCCAGGGAAGTGCTTATTCCACCGAGCCATCTCCCCGGTCCAGCACATCTTACTTAAACGTGGTCTTTACGATTGCACATACTGGAGAGGTCCTAGGAACTTTCAGTCGGATTGGTGACAGATCTTAATTTTCCTACTAACCACGTGGACGAGGGTGCAAGTACAGCACAGGGGACTCCCAGTCCTGGGGCCTGCCACCCACCTACCCTCCTGGTGCCTACCACATCACACTTCCCTCTCCTTTCCTTCCCTTCCATTCCTTTCCATCTAACTGATAGGAATTTCCACGGGGGAATGGGGGACGACTCTGGGCCCAAGGGTCAAAGAAGGCGCCAACACAAGGAACTCATTGGCTAGCTGCTGGAACTGACAGGACAAGCAGCCAACGAGAACGTGGTACAGGGAGAGCCTGCAACACGCTGAAGAGAGGCTTTCCAGAAGAGAACAGTTTGGGGGAGAAATTTCAGGCTCTCCGAAAGCAGGAAGTTAGGCAGGTGGCGACAGCAGGTGAGTTTTGGAAACAGGACTCACCCACGACGATAGCGCCCATAACTGCTTCCCCTAAATACACCTTTGGCCTAGGTAGCCAGCTCTGTCTTCCTCCTGGTGTCGAACAGAAGGCGACAAAGCCAATTCCACAGTGACCGTGGAAAGAACCAACTTCCGGAAACGCGGCATTATGGGAAGTGACTCGGTTTGAGTCCCGAAGCCGTGCTAGTTAATCTGCGCCTGCGCACACTCTGCGCCGGAAGTTCTAAATCAGCAATTCCGTGGAGTTTGCGGGAAGGTTATGTTCCTTCGTCTGTATGTATAACTGTATGTATAACTATGGGGTATTTAAATCCCTCTCGCGTGGGTACCTAGTAGTGGTTTAAGTCTGGGAGTTCTCTGGGCAGTTGTCTTTCTTAATCAGTACTTGCTAAATGTTGAGAGAGAACATTTTTAATTTCAGTTACCTTAATTCTACCATGTACTCAGAAAGTTTTTTTTGTTTGTTTTTTCTTTTTGCGGAACCCGGGATTGAACTCCGCTTGCCACGGAAGCGCTTATTCCACTGCACCATATCCCCAACCCCAGAAAATAAATTCAATAGAAGGATGATTTTTGTTGTTTTTGCGGTACCACGGACTGAACTCAGGACCTTGTGCTTGCCAGGCAAGTGCTTATTCTACTGAGCCATTTCCCTGGCTCCTAAAAAGTTATTTTAATTAGCTTTGGACCAAATACGAATAAAAAAGGTAAAGCTACGCGAGTGAATTTGAAAACCAAACTAAGAGATGCTAAAGAAAAATTTTGGCGTGCGACTCGGTGGCAGCCATCCATAATCCCTGCAAGTCCACAGGCTAAAACAGGAGGATCACAAAAATTCAAACCTAGTCTGGGGAATTAGCAAGACCCTAAATCTGAAAATGTCAAGGGCTAAGGATGTAGCTCAAGGTTAGTTGAATTTAAACATTAGAGAAGCCAATAGTTGAAAATTAAGAAAGCAGATGTCAGGAGATGTAAAGAGGTAATTCATAAGAAAAGAGGGTCATAAAATAAAGGGGAATATAATCTTACCAGGAATCATATAAAAGTAAAGATACATACTAACCTGCTAAGTGCCAAGAATAATGTTTGGTTAAATACTAGGGAAAATTTATCATCCCAGCCTCCCAGAGGAATCTTCTTCCTCCACCCTTTCTAAGACAGCTGTGGGGAATCACAATTATTTTACCATAAGCAGCCCACATTGCAACTGAGTTGCAGTGAGTCTAATAGTTTTTTTTCCGGTACTGGCGATTGAACTCAGGACCTTGTTGCTGGCCAGGCAAGCACTTATTCTACTGAGCCATCTCCCCAGCCCCTGTAATGGATATTTTAATGTTCTACTGTGTAAGCTGAAAATATCCATACATCCAGCCACGTGTAACATTTTAAAGAATATTATCGTTAACTGGGCAAACGTCTGTAATCCCAGCATTTTAGAAGCCAAAGGACAGAGATCACTAGGAATTTGAAGCCAGCCTGGGTTATATAGTGATCTCAAGTCCAACCTAAACAATACAGGCCTGTCTCAAAAAAAAACAAAAAACTTCCCCTATTCCAATATAACATCAAAAGTCTGTTTCAGTTACATACATACTTTATTCTGATCCTCTGGCCACTAACTGATCCCCTGGTCAGTCTTTATGTATTTATTAATTAAGAAAGGTTATGTCTAGCAATACCAAGGGTACTTGACCCTGTCAATTAAGAACACTACTCAGTCTTCAAATAATGCCTCACTTTCCATAGAACTGTGATGAATGGACAACAGAACCATCATGACTTGATGAAATCATTCCTGGGGTGGTTCCAGGCACAGCTGCTCATATAAAAAGCAAATGTGAAAATAGCCTGCCACCCTAATTTGGAGTATTCTCTTGGATTCACTCTGCTCTCATGCCATGTATGAATAAACTCACCTTTTCTATATTTCTTGAATACTACTAAATTCCTTTTAACAAGCTCGTAAGTCCCTCACATACCTTGCACAGGAAAAAAAACTTTAGGCCCATTACAATACCTGTTTCCGCTGCTTGGAAAGTCTTGCGATCTTCTGTAGTTGGAAAATTATTAGTCCATTCACTCCCTAAAAATCAGTATCTTTCTGGGCACTGTAGCACATGCCTGCAATTAGGAGGACTGTTGCAAGTTTGGGTATGCCTGGGCTACAAACTGAGCTCAAGGCCAGCTTAAGCTGCATAGTGAGACCCAATTTCAAAAAAGAACTCCTCTCCCGAAAAAAGTATTGTACCAAAGTGACTGAACAACCTAAGTATCCTGATCACTAGTTCATCCATATCTTTTATCTCTTCCCAGGAACTGTCATTACTTGGTATCGCCTTCATTTTCACCAACATATGTGTATTCCAAGAAAATACAGAAATATGCAAATAAATGTAAGATTTCTGCAGTGTGGAATAGTTATTTGTTTTGTTTGTATCAATTCTAGTCTCAAAAAGTGACTGGAACGTAGTGCTGAATTATTGAAAATATATGGTAGTCATTAGAAATGAAATGCTGCCGGGCGTGGTGGCTCAGGCCTGTAATCCCAGCACTGGGGAGGCTGAGGCAGGAGGATTGTTGTGAGTTCGAGACCAGCCTGAGCTACAAAGTAAGCTTAAGGCCAGCCTGAACTGCATAGTGAGACCCTGTCTCAAAAAAAAA
Organism: Ctenomys sociabilis; assembly: GCA_004027165.1. Taxonomy (NCBI): domain Eukaryota; kingdom Metazoa; phylum Chordata; class Mammalia; order Rodentia; family Ctenomyidae; genus Ctenomys; species Ctenomys sociabilis. The sequence continues at coordinate 3,243 of PVKA01048422.1, forward strand.
AAAAAAAAAAAAAGAAATGAAATGCTATGCAAGAATGTTTATAATAAAGACCAAAATAATGGAAACAGCCTAAGTTTCCATCAAGAATGGAAAAACTAGTATTACACATTTTTGTCATGGTATATCAATCAGTGCTTACTAGATAAACATTTATTTATTTGTATAAATTTATACAGGACAGGTATACAGGGTCTACAGTGTCTCACTGCGTAGATCTGACTTATAGTGATCCTCCTGTTTACAGCCTCCCAAGTGCTAGGATTACAGGTGTGCCACCAGGCCCAGTCTCAGTGGCCATCTCATCTCGCCACAGGGGTGTAGCTGCACTGTCGGCCTGGCAGTCCAACTCCCAGCCCCTGCATCTGCCTAAGCAGGGGCTTTAATCCGCTGAGCTACCTGGCTGGCCCTAGAAACATTTAATGTACGCTATATAAATATATAAGAATTTACAAGGGCTGGCCAGATAGCTCAGCGGATTAAAGTGCCTGTTTAGGCAGACACGGGTTGGAGTTTCGATCCCTGCCCCACAACCTCCCCACCCCAGTCCCACCCCTGGAGCACACTGAAATGGCAGTTAAGACTGGATGTGGTGGTGCATGCCTGTAATCCCAGCGCTTGGGAAACTGAAAACAGGAGAAACACTACAAGTCGGATCTGTGTAGTGAGACCCTGTAGAACCTGTAAGAACCTGCACTAAATAAAATTTAAAAAAAAAATTTACAAGATTGGTTTACAGTGGGGCAGCTACTGAGTTGGATGTGAAAACTATAAAATATCTACCTGTGAGCTAGAGATCTGAAGGATCAGCTGAAGGCCTGGAACTCACTGTTGTGTCCCATATGTCCTTATCAGTGGCAAAAGGGTCTACAATAGAAGGCTGAGGAGTCTGTGGTGGAAGCCTCAAGATAACATCCAAGATGAAGACTGGACCTTCTCCCAGGAAACAGAAACCAATCCTTTTATAGCATTCTAGTAACAGTCCTGCATAGGGTGACTCTTTACATCCAAAAAGATGTTGAGCCAATCTACTTGGGCGTTTCTTACTCAAACTGACAAAAATCCATTAATTTTTTTTTTTTTTTTTTTTTGTCTTTTTGAGACAGGGTCTCACTATGCAGTTCAGGCTGGCCTTAAGCTCATTTTGTAGCTCAGGCTGGTCTCGAACTCACAAAAATCCTCCTGCCTCAGCTTCCCGAGTGTTGGGATTACAGGCATGTGCCACCAAACTGGGCAAATAAATCCATTAATTTGACAAAAATCCATTGACAAAAATCTACAAATTAACAAAAATCCATAATCATATGGAAAACTCGGCAATAAAAATATACTGAAAAACAAAAATATGGTTGAGTTTTATCATATATTGAAAGCCTGATGCAATTCTTATCTACTGCATGATTCTAACATGAAGCTCTAACTCAGATAAAATGATCATTTCTCCATTCCTGTAATCCCATCACCAGGGAGGCTGAGGCAGGAGACTTTGCAAATTAGAAACAAAGCTTGGGCAGTGCTAAGCGATACAGGAAGACTCCATTTCAAATAAAAATGTACTACATATAGTTCACATGGTCCTCACAACTCGGTCACTGGCCAACACCTGAGGCCTCCAAGACCATCCTCTCTGTCCACGCTCGCACATCCCTAATGCCCTGCTAGGCCATGGTTCATGCCCAAGGTGAATAAACATGTGCGAGGCCATGTCAAAAATGCAAATTTTGGATTAGCCTTCTCCCCAACACTACCTCCCTACCCTTGATCTGAAAGCACGCAGGCCTTCAAAGTGTTACTTCAATGGGCCAACTTTCACCCACTAGTGTCCCCAGCAGCAGAAGCAGCAGGAAAATGACAACAATGTTAGCTGGGAAAGTAACGTGCGAGAATGAGGACAATCACTGGGCTGCACAGAGCGACTAAACAAAGTCGGATTGAAAATCTCAGGAAAACACCGCAAGGAGTCCGCCGACCAAGAGGTCAATCTACTTCCGGTTTCCGGGACTCTCACGCATGCGCCAGCTGGAATAACGCGCTCACTTCTCCTAGGCCGTCCTGAGGGAATGGTTTAATAAGCTTTGAATCCCGTGATGAATTTTATCTCAAGAACCTTGAATCGAGGAAGCCCGGGTTAAAAGCAATGAGGCACCCACGGCGGTAGGTGAGTTTTCCATGGACACCAGTAGTACCCGTACTGGGAATCTCTAATTAATTTGAGAGCCCAGTACTGTCATCATACTGTGGCCGCGCGATGGTACCGCCTTCCTTTGTGCCGTACGTCCGCTGATTGGTCAAAACCGCCTTGACGTTTCCTGGCCCCACCTACAGACGTTCTCGGGCCCAATTAAGTGTCAGATGCAACAGCGCCTGCATAGGGCAATTTTTGGAGTAGGTTGTTCCTTTAGGATTCGGGAGCAGGTCTGGGTGTTTTTTTTAAACAGAAAGAAAAATTGCAAAAAGAAATGACTCAATTCAGGAAACTAAAGTTTTATACTAAGAACTGAAATCTTGAATCCAGAAATTCTCTGAAAGGATTTTTGGGGTGAATTAATGCCATCACTGAAAGTAATTAAGCAGTAAATGACTTACTGTGATATTTCTTCCGTAGTTGTCCATGTATAGGTTGCTGTGTCCTGTGTTCCAATTCATCCTCCAGACCCTAAACTCACATAGAAGCCTCTCCTAACTTAACTCACTCAGTGGATCAGTTTAAACAAGGAAAGTAGTATGCATGGGCCTGAGTGTTGATGATGTCCCAAAGAGTGACTCCAGCTGAATCTATGGTAAGCCCCTTTATATATCTACCTGCTGGACCTCTCTGATTAACAGTTGCCTTAATAGGCACTTCATTAATGTATTGAAAACCAGCTTCGGAATTTCACCATCATGTTTATCTAAATAAATGATAAGTCCATCTTTCTCGTAGCTTACTTGGAGTAGGTCCTACTCTCTTTGTGTAATTCATCAGTAAATCATGTTGCCTCTGCCTTTTCCTATGGCCAGAGCCTATCACACTGCCTTTACCACTACCATTCCAGTCTTCTATCACTGCCCTAAGCCAGGCCACCACTATCTCTACCCAGGTTCCTGCAGTACTTCTCTGCTCTCCCTGTTTTTTCCAGTGCTGTTCTCTGTAGTAGCAGGGATAGATTTTTTTCATACATTACCTCGTATTTCGTCAGCAACCTTCTCTTTGGTCTGTTGCCAGTCAGGCTGCTGTAGTGATTTGGCCCAGTGCCCTCTTCCTCCAGCCTTTGACCTTGCACTTTGCTTTTCTTGGAATACTGCCTAGATCTGTACCTGGTGTCCTTTTCAATTCCTCTGAGTCTGTTCCACACATTGTGTTTTTCTGACAACCTTGTCAGGGAAAATTTACCCCACATGCTCATTATCATCCTAATTTGTCTTTAAAAAAAAAAAAACTTTTTTTGAGTTAGGGTCTTGCTAAATCAGTACGTTGCCCAGTCCAGACTCAAACTTGCAATTCTTTTTGCTTCAGTTTCCCAGAGTGCTGAGATGACAGGTGTGTTTCACTTTTGTTTTTGTACCAGCGATTGAATTCAGGATCTTGTGCTTTGTACTTGCCAGCCAGGAGCATATGTGGCTGAGCTATCTCCCTAGCTAATTTTTTAAAAATTTATTTTATTGTTATTATTATCTTTATTTGCTGGGATTGAACTCCCTTGTGCTTGCCAGGCAGGCATTTAAGCTGCTGAGCTAGTACCCTGGCTACAGGTGGGTTTTACTATGCAGCATATATGTTTTTGTTTTTTTTTTAAAAGCAGTTTTTGTTTTTTGCTCTGGATTTTTTTTTTTTTTTTTTTTTTTTTTTTTTTTTTTTTTTTTTTTTTTTTTTTTTTTTTTTTTTTTTTTTTTTTTTTTTTTTTTTTTTTTTTTTTTTTTTTTTTTTTTTTTTTTTTTTTTTTTTTTTTTTTTTTTTTTTTTTTTTTTTTTTTTGCGGAGCGGGGATTGAACTCAGATCCTTGCACTTGCCAGGGAAGCGCTTATTCCACTGAGCCATCTCCCCAGCCCCAGTTTTTGTTTTTTGAAACAAGATCTCACTATGAACACATTATGTAGCCCAGAGTTCCCTTGAAATCACAGTGATCCTCCTGCCTCGGCCTCCCAAGTGCTGGGATTACAACTGTGTGCTACCACATCTGGCTATATTTGCTTTTTAGATATTATGGTTTCTTTCTACTAGATTAAATCTCTGTAACACCAAAGAGTTTTTGTACAGTTTTATTCATTATTATATTCTTAGTGCCAAAACAAGGTTTACTGTATAATAGGCATTTAAGAAACATTTATTAAATGCATGACCAATAATAATAATGACAAGCATTCCTATAACTCTTACTCTGTTTCCAGTCACTCTTTAAAGCACTTTACACACATTCTCATTTTATCCTCACAGCAACTCTTATCATTCCCACTTTGAAGATGGGGAAACTGAGGTTTTGATAAATTAAGCCACTTGTCAAAGGTCACATGGTTGAAAAGTAGCAGAGCCAGGAGTTGTACTTTGGCAATATGATGAAAGAACCATTAAATTAAAAACAGTAAGTCGTCTTTCTCTAATAACCACCTAGTGAATTGTTTTCAAATTCCTGTGCTCCAAAAAAGCCTACAGAAAATGTTTATGAAATTCAAATAAGTCCAGGAATTTTAAGTATTTGTGGGGGATTGTGCTTATGTGTGTAGGATTTTAATAGCAGCAAATGCTTACATTCCCATATCAAGTGAAAATAATGGTATATAAAATAATATGACATTTTTTGTTGTTGTTTTTGGTGGAACCGGGGACTGAACTCAGGCCCTTGCACTTGCCAGGAAAGCGTTTATTCCATTGAGCCATCTCCCTAGCCCCAATATGACATTATTGGTTGCTAAAGAAAACGTAGTTTAAAGAAAGGAAGGATATTTGCTGTTCTACTGGTTATTTAGTTAAACATTTGGCATAACCAATGGTGATATTTAAACTACTGAAGTTCTGGCTAAGTGGCAAAGCAAAGAATTCTGACCTGTTATGTAGAAAAGAGGGGTTGTATCAACTCACCTAGAAAATAATGTTCTTGGATCAGATAGGTTTGGGATAGTTATGAAGCCTCCCTGTTAGAATTTAACAGAGCATATTGGAATCTAACAGTAAAGATTTTGAGAAGGCACATATAAAAAATATGCCCATACTACCTGCCATAGTTTGGGATTTTGCAAAGGGAAACAATACAATACAGGACACATTTTATAAGATTATGTTAGAGGCTAAGCCTGCCACCAAGTCCAGGTATAGTGGCACACGCCTGTAATCCCAGCGCTGAGGAGGCTGAAAAACAGGAGGATCACTGTGAGCCCAAGTTGCAAAGTGAGACCCAGTAACAACCAAATACATTTTTTTAAAAAAGATTGTTATAATGCATCTCCCAAAGAATCATATACAAAGAGTACAGGAAGTCTGTCTGCACACTGAAGACCAAGACTAGTTGAGGGCCTGGATCCTAGAGCTCCTAACAATGCCTCCCACAAGTATACCTGGAGGCCTAGAGCCCACAACAGTTTTTCATGTAGGCCCTGTTTAAATTTTTTTTAATTTTATTTATTTATTTATTTTTGGCAGAACCAGGGACTGAACTCAGGCCCTTGCACTTGCCAGGGAAGTACTTATTCCACTGAGCCATCTCCCCAGCCCCATGCAGGCCCTGTTTATGGACCTGTGCTGAGAAGGCCCAGAAGTCAGTGATGGAAGGTAGGAAGTCTATGCAGGTGGGATGAAGGATCTTTGCTAGCAGGCTGAGAGATCTGAACTGGAGCTGGAAGCAACACTCGAGGTAAGAAGCAGAGCTGCTCCAAAAAGTACTACCCATTGTCAGCAACAGTGAGGTCCCAAGCTCCTCCAATAATGAGGAAAGCTGAGTTCCTATCAGGAAAGCCAACATGACAAACTTCTTCAGGAGGCTGAGCAGTACACTATCTTACCAGGAAATGATGCTCAAGTTGAGGACCAGAGCTTCCGCAAAGTGAACCATAGCTGTTCTCAGTGACAAAGAGGTCCCAAGCTCCTCCTCCAGCGAGAACAACCAAGTTCACCAGGAAAGCTACCATGATAAGGTTCCCAGAAGAAACCAGCAGCTCTTTACAGTTTGTGACAGTGCCCAACAGCTTTCCTAAGAGCCTCAGTCTTCTCTAGTTTCACCTCTTACACTGCCACAACATTCCTGAGCAGGGCCCCAAGCTAGTTTAATTCAGGTGGGTGTAACAAGTTGACCACCAGTTGGCAATCCCCTACACTAGCCCAATTAGGACGCTAACTATGAATAATATAGCCACCAGTCTGGTGGGGTAGGGCATGCTTATAACATCAGCACTTGGGAGGCTAAGGCAGGAGAATTGCCCTAAGTTTAAAGCCAACCTGGGCTATATTGAGAGTTCAAGGACAACCTGAACTAGATAGTGAGAGCCTTTCTCAAAAACTATTTATGTCTTATGCCCACTTAACCATTATCTCTGATCACCTCAAAGAAACCTGTAATGCTTTGTTTTGTGTCATTCAGTGTTTCAGTAGCCTACCTAAACACCAAAGGCCTTCTGTGATTTTTCATCACCATAGCATTGACAGCCTAATGAAAGGTGCTATAAGAATAACAATTAAAGGCACAGAAGGATTAAGAATGATGTGTTGACACTGATTTGTATTATGACCTTTGGAAACTGGCCAAGGAACAATTCTTTTCCTGATTTTTGGGCAGTTAATCATAACAAATGAAACGCCAACCACATTTAGTCTCTCCCATAATTCAGCTTAATGTATTTTTTCTTTTTTTTGCAGAACCCACTACAGTTTCTGTCTTATATAAGAATTTATTTATTTATTTATTTTCCTTTTTTTTGGTCTTTTTGAGACAGGGTCTCACTATGCAGTTCAGGCTGGCCTTAAGCTCACTTTGTAGCTCAGGCTGGTCTCAAACTCACAACAATCCTCCTGCCTCAGCCTCCCTTGAGTGCTGGGATTACAGGTGTGTGCCACCACGCCCGGCTTATTTATTTTCCAAATAAAATAACTTTTTTTTCTTCTCCTTAAATGGACCATAAGACAAGTCAGGTATGTTAAAACACCCCTGTAATCCCAGCTCCCCAAGAAACTGAGGCAGGAGGATAGTAAATTTAAAGCCAGCCTGGGCAATTTAGTGACTTAAGAGGATTCTGTCTCAAAATAAAAATTAAAAATAATTCTTCAGCTCTGCATTCAACCTCCAGTACTTAAAAATAAAAAAAAATTATTTATTTATTTGTTTATTTGTTTATTTATTTATTTATTTTGGTGTTATCAGGGATTGAACTCAGGACCCTGCACTTTCAGGCAAACACTTATTCTACTGAGTCATCTTCCCAGGTCCTTATTTATTTTAAATAAAAATTTAAAAAGCTGTGAATGGTAGTACACACATGAATCCCAGTACTGGGGAGGCAGAAGCAGGAGGATCTTGTCTTCAATTTCACCTTAGCAGCCTGGGCTACATAGACCCTGTCTGAAAAATAGTCTTATAAAGTTTCACTAACAAACTAGCTAAGTCATTGCACAGTACCATTTCCTGTTATTAAAGAAATGACTTTAAAAAATGATTTAACTATATTGTATGAAACCAAGAATGGCTGAATGAAGGGAAAAACATGCCTTTAAAGAGCGTGATTGGGCTGGGGAGATCACTCAGTGGCATAAGCACCTGCCTGGCAAATACCCAGTCCTGAGTTCTGTCCCTTGTACCAAAAAAGAAAAGGCGTTGATTATAGCTCCATTCTCCATGCACTGGAATTTTGTGCCACTGAGTACGTAAAGCTAGTACATTAGACTAGGATGACTCCCCTGATAGCTGTCAGAACCCACTTGCCTGCCTCATAGAAATCTTCCCTGCCTCCTGCCTTCTCCCCAGACAGCTTCATTGCCTGACCACTGGCTCCTTGAGTTCCTTTCACCTGCCTCTGCTTGGGCAGAGCATGAGATTGTTGTGCTGACAGTGTGCAACGAGGGTTGAGCAACATCACAGGCAGAGTCTGGTCAGGAGTAGGCATGGATTGGCAAGAAATAGACAAACACTCAGCTTGAAACATTGAAGAGACTTTTATTTATTTATTTTGTATTTTAGGGAAGAGTCCACAGGGTGTTCATAGGCCAGGCAGATGGCTCAGTAGAATAAGTGCTTCCCTGGTACACTCAAGGGCCTGAGTTCAATCCCCAGTTCCGCAAACAAACAAACAGGGTGTTCAGGGTGTCACTACTAGATTAGATTCATAGTGATCCCCCTGTTTTTAGCCTCCCAAGAGCTGGGATTACAGCTGCATGTCACCACACCCAGTCTTGAAGAGACTTAATGAAAGGGCCCATCTCAGAGAGGTGACCAAATTCAAAGAAAGCTACTCTCCCTAGGCCCACAGGACTGCTGAAGCCAGGGAACAGGGGCCACGTGCAACGTCAGAGTCCTGCCACCACAGGGAAGGAGCAGTGAAGATGTGCTCCAACCTTTGTCTCTTCCTTCTGTGGGTTCTCCGAAACCAGTGCCAAAAGCAATTTTATTTTTTAAAATTTTTTCACCCTTAAAAGTTTATTATTTTATATTATTTGTAGCCTAAATGCAAAAGAGTTAAATACATGGCCTGAAAAAGAATAATACTTAGGGTCAGGGAGATAGCTCAGCAGAATAAGCACTTGTCTGGCAAGCACAAGGGCCAGAGTTCAATCCCTGGATGCACCAAAAATAAAAAAATAAAATAAAAGAACTATACTCATATAGGCAAAATTAGTAGCTCATTTTACCCAGAGTTTATAGTAAGGTGGTTAATGCACTTGATCATTAAATGTAATTTTGAAATTCTTAGCCTCCAAGATCCAAAGGGACATTTATTGCAAAACAAAAGCAACCACAAAGGTGATTCTTCAGAAAAGATCACCTTTCGCACAACATAGTGTGTGTGTAGAACAATGTGTTTAAGGCAGGTATGTTGACATTTTCTACACTAACCTGGAGAAATACTAAGGTGAACACATGTTTATTTCAATGGAATTGTTCATTGTCATAGGTGAAAATGTCAGATGAACTATCTAGAGAGAGAGGAATTTAGTGTATTAGGTCTTTCACTGGACTGTTCCATATTTTTGTTAGCATATTACACTTAAAAATTCTCAGTGGTGTAATCCCAGCACTCAGGAGGCTGAGGCAGGAGGATTGTTGTGAGTTCGAGACCAGCCTGAGCTACAAAGTGAGCTTAAGGCCAGCCTGAACTGCATAGTGAGACCCTGTCTCAAAAAGACAAAAAAAATTCTTAGCAGGGGCCAGCCAAATAGCTCAGCAGATTAAAGGGCCTGCAAGCAGGCACAGGGATGGGGGGGTTCAATCCCAGGGCCTGCCATGCTGGCCCCACCCCTGGGGCATACTGAGACAGTGATTGTGACTGGGAGCCTGTAATCCCAGCACTTGGGAGACTGTAAACAGGAGAATCACTACCAGTCTGATCTAGCAGTGAGACCCTGAACACTCTATAGATCTTTCCCTAAAATACACAAAAAAATAAAATAAATACATAAAATATAGGAAAAAAGGAACCTAACGTAGTTTCTTTCTTTCTCTCTGAAACAGGGTTTCCCCATGTAGTTCAAAACAGCTACGTTTATAGCCCAGGTTGGCCTCAAACTCAGCAATCCTCCTGGTTCCACCTCCTTAGGGCTGAGATTACAGGCATGTGCCACTGTACCTGGCTAACTTTTGCAATTTAATGACAAAATCAAGTACCTTTTTACTAAGTACTCATGTTAATCTATTGACTTTTCCCTATATTCTGCATGTAAATTGCTTCTCTTATCCTTCCCTCTTTAGAAACTTACAGATATCCAAAAATGACTGCAATAGAGCAGGCTGAGGCCCAACTCTCAGAGTTAGAACTACTGGTCAGCATGTTCCCCGGTGAAAGTGAGCTTATAGTTAATGATCAGTTGGCTGTAGCAGAGCTGAAAGATTGCATTGAGAAGAGGACCATGGAAGGGAGATCTTCAAAAGTCTACTTTACAATCAGTATGAACCTGCATATATCTGAGGAAATAATGGTAACTCAGTTCTGTTTTTGGAAGACTTAAGACAGACTTATAAAGCACTTGCAACATCTTTCTTTTGTTTTCCTTCATCTTCTTTTTTTTGAATCAGGTGGTGTTTTCTTTGGCCTGCATTCTTCCGTTTAAGTATCCTGAAGTCCTACCTGAAATTACTGTCAGGTATGTTACAGAAGTTCAGAGGCCAAAATTAGTGACTGATCAAAACAATTGTAAGTTTGTTTTATTATCCAAGAAAATTGATGTAAGTTCTTTTCTCATCCATTCAATCAGATCAGCACTGTTAAACAGATTGCAGCAGTCTCAGCTGAACATAGATCTGACTGCCTACTTGGAGAAGAATTGTCTTGGAGATGTCTGTATATTGAATGCCACAGAGTGGGTGAGAGAACACGCCTCTGACTATGTCAGCAGAGATGCCCTGTCTTCTCCTACAGAAAATACAGTGCAGCCAGTTGATCTCATTCT
>PVKA01048423.1:0-13800 GCA_004027165.1 Ctenomys sociabilis
AGGTGAAAAGGAGGGGAAAAGGGAGAGGGAGGGGTGGGGGAAGCTGAGAGGGAGGGGAAGAGGAAGAGGGAGGGGGAGGTATGGGGAGGACAAAGAGAGAGACTGACTCTACTATAACAGAATTTATTTGCACAGAGGGTATGTGGAAGTTGTTTTGTATCATTCTCACAGCTCTTCCCATAATTTTGAAAGCTTTTAAAAACAATGACAATGAAAAGTAAATCCCTTAATTAACTAGGTTGGAAAAGGATTTATTGTATGCACGGTGAGACTTTCAGTTTTGCACTCTACCAGGATAATTGTGATGGTGGCTGGGTTTTGTTAGACTATAAATTCCTAAAAACAAAAGTTCAGGGAGACTCAACAAGTTCTTAGCGACACCAACAAGAGGGGACATATTTCTGGACTCTCTAAAGGTGGAGCCATAATTATCAGGCATGGGAAGAACCTTGCGGTGCAGGGTATGATGCCAAAGAGGAAATCCAAGATGATGGAAATGGCTTGGAGGAAAAGGAGGACAGTCAATAGCAGTCACGGCTCAGGGATCACGTTATGAGTCAAGGGTCACGATATGTGTCAGCATCACGGCTCTGTCGTGTCCAACTGATTTGGATTGTGTTTTCCTATCTTAATGAAACTTGGAAGCTGTTGTTAAGGTATAATCAAAATATAGAAAATAAGGTTATAAAATATTATTGCTAGACATACCAGTTCACCAGTTCCTTCTATGCTTGTACCATGTTGAGAAAGATTGTTGAAGCAGCACTGGGTCTTTTTATGCTTTAAAAAATCATTTATGTATTTATTTATTTGGTACAGGGGCGTGACCTGTAGTAGAGGGGATCAAACCTATGTCCTTGCACTTGCCAGGCAGGTACTTAGACCACCGAGCTATCTCTCCAGCCCTGGTTCTTTTTATTTACCCACCCTTTACTAGTTCTCCTTTAGCAGTTGGAATTTGGCAGATTGAAGGGGGCAAAGAAGAGGTGTCTAGAGAGAACAGGGTTTCGCTCCTGGAATTCTGTTTTATACCAACCTCAGCGATGACGGTCTTGGACAGGTACATGATGCAGCATTTATTTACTTATCTGGGGAATCCTGGAAGCCTAGATTAGAGTCTGAGGTGGTGTGGATGCTTGGATCACAAGGTGGCAGTCGTACAAATTTTTCTCCTCCTCAGTGACAGGCTAGCTCACCTCTGGGCATTGGGATCTGTTGGTTGTTCAGTGGGATCTGTTGTACCTGGGGAGAAATCAATGGCAGGAATGAGGAAAAGACAGACTGGAGGCATATCCACCTGGTTGGCCAAATGCCCCCCTGAACTATAGTAAGAGTTTTCATTAATACTTTTATAAAGTTGCAGGACACAACATTATCTAGTGACTAATACTCCACGAAGTCCAGGCAAGATGCTCCTTTGACCGAGTAACTTGACTGTTTTAGGCAATGAGGCCTCATCCTACCCTCCCCTCTACCCCCCTAGGATCAATTTCAAGCTTTAGCAGCTCCCAACAGCTGTCCTTTTCTGAAAGTTGGTGACCAAGTCTAACTCCAGGGCAGTGGCCGCTCCCCAGCACCAGGGCTTTCACTCAGAGGAAGTTACTAGACTCACAAGCTCATCTTGGTTTGCGTGCTGGCAGTGGTGCATTCAATTATTGGAACAGACTCAGCCAGAGACGCAGGGAGCTGGTGCCATCCAGCCTTCATGGGATGAAACGGGAGGCTGTGATCTTCAGAAGTAGCAGCCCGGTGCTGTTCCTGGCTACGCTGTCACGTAGGAAGAGAAATTCTGTTTTCCGGTAAATGTATTCCCTCTCAGCAGGCTGCGATGCTGACTCAGTTTGCTTGCACTAATTAACCTATCATTCGCCCTCAGTAATTTAAAACGCATGGGGGGTAGCAGTCAGTGTAATTGATCTTTGGGTTAAAGGACTGTGCAGAAGAAGGTAAACGAAAATGCACATACAGCTGGGGTATTTTGGGTGTTCTTTGGATGTTGGAATTTTAAAATTATACAATTGTTTTGTTTTGTGCTTGCCAAAGGGTATATAATCAAGTGACTTTACTACTAATAATGATTTTTTTTTTTTAAGTAACAGGGTTAATACATAAGTGGCTACAGAGTGGGGACAAATATGAATTCTTTCTTCTTCCCATGAACCTTATGATGTATGTGAATGGAGAATAATGAACAGGTTTCACCCCATTTGACATACAAGGGGGTGGTGAAAATACATGATGAATCTTTAAAATATTATTACACTAAAAGACACATTGCCATTAGTCATGCCTTAAAATACTCCCTCTTGGGTCAAACACCCTTATATCACCAGTCTTGCCACTTTCTGAAGCAGTTCTGGAAGTTCTTTTTTTTTTTTTGTGAGAGTCATTACGGATCGTGATCAAAAAATACGAGGAGGCTGGGGATAGTTCAGCGGTCTAAGTGTGTGCCTGTCAAGCACAAGGACGCAAGTTTGATCCCCAGTACCACATGCCATGCCAGCTCATGGAACTGCTGGCCCCGAGACTGGGTGTGGTGGCGTGTGCCTATAATCCCAGTATTGGGGAGCCCGAGACAGGAAGATCACTGTGAGTCCGAACTGTATAGCCAGATCCTGTGTCAAATAAACTAGAAAGAAAAGCATGGCAAGTGCTGCTACTAAGTGCAATGCAACAGAAAAGCAGGCTTGAGACAACAGTACAGTGTATTCTCATGCTCATCGTTCGTTGGCTCTGTCACTGTGACTTCTGGCTCCTCCCCAAAGTCAAAAGGATAATAAAAGTAAACATCTTAAGTCCATTCAGGATAAAGGCAGCTGCAGCAGTGCCATGAGAGAGTCAGCAAGGAGGACTTGCTGACTGCCTCAGAAAGTAGTGGAAAGGACAGATAAGCGAGGGGGTGGAGCGGGAGTATTTTCCCAGGGGATTGGCAGAAGTGTGTCTTTTAATAAATATGTTTACAAATTTAAACATGCAGCTCCGTTTTTGATCATGCCCCACGTATGTGGTCGGAGTAGAGAACTTGACACAGCTCGGAAATGGCTTGGGTCCCATTTGTTGTCTTGCTAATGTTCTTCCGTCTGTGTTTGTTGTTTCAGTGGGGTGGTGTTCAAGTGGGAACTTCCAGGGAGGGGCAGTAGGGTCTTCACTGCTGTGTGGACCCCGGGTCTGGTCGGGAGCCTGGATATACGGCACTGCTGTTGCTCTGCATGGTTGTCTCTCTGGCTTTGAATGTGGGATGGACTGCCAGGGCAGTAGATCATAGAAAACAACCAGAAGACCAAAGGAGAGCCGGACGATTTCTTGTCATCACTTTACTTTCTCATAAGCCCAAGTTCTTGGGTTTCCATCCTTCAGCACTGAAATGTGGGCCTCTTTCCAGTCACTAACTGGAGATCTCTTTGTTGGCGTCCATGTTGCCATGTTGGCATGGGGAACTCACTGAGAAGAAGATCACTGGAGAGTTCTGTTGCTCATCGGATTTCCTTCTCTTTGAGGCCTTAGGTTTGTAGGTGAAGTCCCTTTGGCTTAGAAGAATCAGATACAGGCAAACAACAATTAGAAATTATTGTCTTGCCCTAAAAGGATTAGAGGTGCACTAGGTGCTTTATAGCCTCCCCTCCTAGCCCCATCCGCCCCTCCCTTGCTCCCTCTCCCCTCCCCCATTCTCCCTCTCTTCCTTCGGCTGGGACTTCACATGACTTACCTTGAAATGCTTTTTTTGGAAGCATAGTTGCTGCTAAAAAGGGGAAAAGAGATCGGCGGTGGAGCAGACACATACTTGATATTGTTATATGGGTGGGAAAGGGAAAAAAAAAATTTGCAGGCAAAAAAACAATCTGCCAGAAAATAGTTTCTTTCTTTGTAAAAGTATGAGGTTCATCTAAATGTGATCTTCACGGTTCCCTTTGTGTTCAACACCGATTCTTGATGAATGCTATGTAATTCTTCATTCAGCGAGTGGTGTTCTTTTTAATATGTGTTGCAAAACACTTCAGCAAATATTCAGGAAGGGTTTGTCCTGTCTAAGGGCTGTGATTGCTCTTTGTGGAATCCAGCAAAGGTGTCTCAGAAACAAAAATACCCCAGGTAGCTTTAAAAATAAAGAAGAAAAAGTGGGAGGAAGAGTGGGAGGGAGGGAGAAGAGATTACTTGGTGTTAGGTGAGCTTTTGTGGAGATGAGTCTGCAGTGACAGGAAGGAGAAACTTAAGTCCAAGAAGAGGTTTACCACAAGCCAAAGAGCAAGGACCTAAGGTAGAAGCCAGCTCCATTGTCACCTGTATTTATCTCCTTTTAAGTTTTGGAATGGTCATCACTCTATTTGTCTTCTTAATATTTTATTTTAAAGAGAAGAAAAAGCACCCAAGATTTCATAACAAGACAGTAGGAGAGTAAGGATGGTTAGTACGCTGCATATAGTTATATTCAAAGTTGTTACTCAGTTTACAAGATACAGGCAGGAACAATTGTCAAAACACTATTAGCATAAACCTTTTCAATGAGCTAAGAGAAATTAATAGTATATTTATGTCTATCTATCTATCATCTATATCTATCTATCATCTATCTATCTATCTATCTATCTATCTATCTATCTAGCATCTATCTATCTATCTATCTATCTATCTCTATCTGTCATCTATCTGTCATCTATCTATCTATCTGTCATCTATCTATCATCTATCTATATCATCTGTCTGTCTGTCTGTCTGTCTGTCTATCTCTCTCTCTATCTACCTGTCTATCTTCCCCTTTCCATTCCTTTCTTCTCCTTTTTCTCTCACCACAGATTCTCTTTGTGAAGAGCTTCCTATTTTACCGTATCTATTGTACATTTTGGTTCTTATTTAGTCTTTCAGCTTCTCACAGTAGGGATACAATATGATGTTTGCACATATTAGTCTGATTTATTTTACAAATGAGAATGGTCTCACACTGCATCCATGTACCCATAAAAATTTCAATGTCATCCTTCTTTATGGCAGAGCAGTACATGTGTAACACAACCACGTCTTTTTATCCATTCCTCAGTCCCTGGGCATGAAAGGTGTTTCCCAGAGTTAGCTCTCATCCACCGTGCTGCTATCGTAGAGGTGGGCTCACCTCCATTCTGGCCTCTGTGAAGGGTTTATGGTGCTTCAGAGTTCTCTACGCTGTAAAGCATTGGCGAGGTTGGCTCGCAGAGAGGAGATATCATAGGTGCCGTTGTCCCCTGAAAATGTCAGTCAGGAGTTCTGGAGTTCCTCTTTCCCAACTCTTCTCTGCCTCTCAGCGTTCTTCTCCATCAGACGCCTGGGTTCCACCTGCCCGCTCTTGTCTTTCTGCTTTCTGTGAGGTCCTTTTGCTGTCTGTCGTCTTACTCCTCACGTGCAATGTCCGGCCACCTGTTCTTCGTTTTTCTCCACACCTCCTCTCCATCTGAACTGTAGACTTTAGACCCCAGAAAGAGGCAGGGACTCCTCCCCTCTGCAGCCTGTGTGCACAGGTTGAGAGGTTTTTCTTGTCCCTCTGTGTATCTGCATATTGTATCAGATGAGCATGTTCTACTCACAACAGCTTGAAATGCTCCCTCATTTCTGCACCCTGGGGTCTGAGTGTGCTGGGGCTGGAATACGCGGAGCAGCCCCAAGGAACTCTCCTAGTCTCAGACAATAGGCCCTGCTCTTGTTTAGAAGATGCTTCTCCTCATTGTCTTGATGATGGCTCAGGCCTTCCCCTGAGAAGTACTTTGGGCCAAATGCCTGATAGCCACAGAGGGAAGCGAGAGAGTGCTGTTTGGCTTGAGAATTCATGCATGTTTTTGCAGCCGAATGGCAGGGTAGAAGGACCTGGACAGAGGAAAGGGGGGGGTCACATCTTGCTGGCTGGGGAGCAGGGCAGTGAAGGAAGAGCCTGGGAGGATGAAGCACCCCCCTGGGTCACGTCCCCAGTGACCCTCTCTTCTGCTGAGGCCCCTCCTCCCCACAGCAAGCCAGCTGCCTTGCCCCCATGAGCCAGTTGCCTCCTACAGGCCGGACCTATGAGCACACGAGGCGTTTGGGGACTATTCTTGCTCTGAACCAGGGATGGCAAACCTTTTTAGCATGTTCAGTGATACAAACAGCCTTCCATGGCCCACATGCCCTCAATTCGGCACCACTGATCTAAGCCACAACACAGCCCATCTGTACTATATTCCTTATCAAAATAAATTTGTTATCAAAAGATGCCCCTTGGCCACATCATTGTTTCCTTCCAAACAGGTTTACTCATTTTTGTTTTCTTGGTATACATAGGCTGTGAATCTTCCAAATTTTGAGTTCTGCTTCTATTTCAAATGAAGATTTCATCTTGGTCATTTCTTTCTCCTCCTGGTTATTGCAAGTGGTCAAGCAGCTCCAAGCATGCTGTAACACCTTTTCAAGCCCAAGGATCCTGCATCATCCCTAGTAGGGTCTGCCTTCCACAAAACAGGAATGCAATTTAACCACGATCTTTCTCTGCCACTCCTTGTGCCTGCCTTTTTTTTTTTTTTTCTTTTGGTACCAGAGATCGAACTCAGGACCTTGCACTTGCCAGGCAGGCACTTACGCCACTGAGCTACCTCCCCAGCTCAGAAATAGCTTACTGTGTGAAGTTTTCTATTGTTTATACTGAGCACCTGGCACACTTGTGGGACAGCATAATTTTGTCTTTAATCGTTATCATAACTTGGAAAGTCAGGTATGATCTTGCCTAGGAACTGAACTTTCCATTAGGCTGCATACTTTAAGGTCATGCAGCTTGTAGCACGCTGCAAATGTTGAGCTGAAGTTTCTTTTCCTCTTTCTCCTTTTCTTTATTAAAAGTTTTACCCTGCAGCTGATGTTTCTCAATATATTATTCTGTATTTTTCCAAGATGACTTTGTCATGTTCAGCAACTCTGTTTTCTACTTTTTCCAAGTTTCCCAAGAAGGGTTAGTATATAGTTACCAAGAATTTTCATTTAGCCTGAAGTGATTTTATTTATTTATTTTTGGCGGAACCAGGGATTGAACTCAGGTCCTTGCGCTTGCCAGGGAAGCGCTTACTCCACTGAGCCACCTCCGCAGCCCCTGAAGTGATTTTTATTAGTCAGATTGAAAAGAACTTTTTGAGGCAGCGAATCATTCCTGCATGAGTGTTTGGCTATGTCAGAAACAGACCTACTATCACAGCATTCGGAGTTCTGCCACTTGCTGCCTCTTGAGCTGAATGTTTCACTTCCCGTCCTTCAGGAGATGTCTGATTCTTCTCCTCGATTCTGTTCTGGTTCTTTCTCCTGAGTGCCACGTAAGGATCCTTCTAAATATTCTACCTTTTTTCTTTGGCTCTCGTCAACTCTACGAGATAATAACACAGCTCCTTCCAGTGGTGCCTGAGGATCTTCATAAACTGAATGGGCAACACTTGCTCTGTCTCTTGGTGTTTCCCTGGTAATAGTGAATGACTCCCGCAGACGCCTTTCTAAACTTACTTCTGTATTAGGGCGTATGGTCGTGTGTTATGTAACTATGGGGGCCAGTGGTGGACATGTCTGACGGTGTGTGTCTTATAGCCTAGAAGTGTTGTAGGCTAAGCTATCTGGATCGGTCTAACTACACTTTGTGATGTTTGTGCAGTGAGATCACCTACAGACACGTGTCTCAGAGCATACGTCTGTCGTTGAGTTGGGTATCACATTTCTTCTATATCTTGTTTATCTGTAGGACAAATGTGCATAAGTGACATGTCTTATATGACCCTGTGCTCTTTTACAGATCAAAAATGCTTAGAGAGCCTAATATTACAAGCATATATTTGTGCCTTTCTTTGGTTAATTCTGGGTAATTTTTTCTGTCTTTTTCAGTAGTCTTATAAAGGCTCGTGACTCCTTGAGATATTACCTATGTCATTCAGTGACAAAGATACTGATCCACTGACAGAGAAAACCAAAGTGGGAGGAAAAAATAGATTCTGTTTCTGAATCTATAGTTGACTTGTACCGTGCTTAATAGACTTGGCTTTCAAAATAATTTTCTTTTATATTTATAACTTCTATTTTTTGTTAGCATACGTTTGTAGTCCATGTTCCTTGTGTGGAGTTGGTACATGTACCTAATACATCTTAATTGCTCTTTATATTCCTTCTTATTTTCCTCCATCCATCCTCTTATTCCCCTTCTTTCTTTGGTACATTTTGAAAATAATTTTATTTTTAGTTTTTAATGTATTTGGTCCAGGGTCTCACTACAGAGCTTCAACTTGTAGTGATCCTCCTGTTTTCAGCCTCTCCAACACTGGGATCACTGGCATGTGCCATCATGCTTGGTCTCAAAGGCTGGCATGCTCTGGGGCAGGGCCAGCATGCTATGTGTTGCGGGGGATCGAATCCCAGTCCCTGCACTTGGCTAGGCAGACACTTAGTCTGCTGAGCTATCTTGCTGGTCTTGAAAATAATTTTTGAGTGAAGTATACTTAAATGATTATGCATAAACTTGGATAAAAATATTTTCTAGACCATAATATTTCATGCATATGACTTTTCTTTATTTAAGAACTTTTATCATTTGGCCTTTCAAGCTTAAAGCAAATAGGAAATAAGATGACTGTCCTGCTACAATGCTGTATATGGTTAGATTTCCAAATTACTGTGTGTGTAAAAATATGTAACTGTTTATTCATATTGTTTTTGATTTTTTAATTCTTTTTCTATATTTGGTAGAGGCTTAAAGTTTAACATATCAATACATGATGGAAAATACATGCTCCATCTTCCTAAGATGTTTGTATTCAGGACAGATAGTGAGGTTAAACCCACCCGCATATGTTGTGGGGCAATAATAAGCTTCTCTTCTGGAGAGTTTTTTTTCTTTTTTTTGGTGGAACCGAGGATTGAACTCAGGCCCTTGTGCTTGCCAGGGAAGTCTTCTGGAGGGTTCACAACCTATGTTTGCAGACCAAAAATTAGAGAAAAAGAAGGGCTCCAGGGATAGCCAACATTTTAGCCCTAGCCTTTCAAGGTCAGTGAGGAATCAGGACATAGGAGAACCTGTATTGTAACATCATGTAAATTTTCTGATCAAGGAGATTATGGGGCCACAGGGGAAAGTGATCGATGATGTAGTGTGTGCCTAAAGATAGTCACATGGAGAGAAAACATTCTCTCAGGCTTTCACAGAGAGCAAATCTGTCAAGCGATGGTCATAACTCATGCACATGGCTGACACTGACAAAGGATCTACAAAGTGTGGTACAGGGTTACAGGATAAGTCCTGAAGGGACTTGACTGACCTTGTCAGATACAAAAGTTACATTTCTTGTTATATAGGTCTTGCTTTATCTTGGTCTTAACCATCCAGGAGAAAAGTATAGAAATGAGGTATGAAAAGTAAAGCCATGTTAATATGCTGAGTTGTAGAAGGCTCAAGTCATCAGATTCAGACATTGCCAGTCCTGTGGAAAACCCACTACTATTGTGGGCTACTAGACTATATTGGAATATTTTGCTGAATTCATGCACCTACAACATTTGGATGGCAATGGAACACCCATCTCTGACAAAACTAAAGTAATAAAGGTGATATAAATGAAGGACTATTTTGTATCTGCATATACAAAATAGTTAGAATAGATATATAGCTACTTGCTCTAAATTCAATAAGAAGAAAAATTTGTACTAATAGTGTTTGGACAGGGCATCATGTCTACATCCTGTGCTATGAATGACTACTACAAAGACAATAATATGCAATGTATTAATTGTTGTAACTCTCCTACCAACCTGTTTTGAAGCTGCCTTATTGCAACTTTTTTCTCAATAAAATTAATTTAAAAAGTATGCAGATAAGGCAATTAAATTGAAATGCTCTCTGTAAATGTAACCCATTTCATTTAAAAATTTAAAAATAAAGGCAATGTACTTTTCGAGAGAGGAAAAAAAGATGGTAATTGCCAGTTCATGTGAAAACATTGCTTGTGTGAGAAATGAGCACATTTGGAGATGTTTGAATTTGGGGTTCCAAATGGGTCACAATGGGAAAGCATGTTTCCCAGTTTAATGTGAAGGAGTTTATTCATGTTCTTTTTGCTATAAGATGACTTTGAAATTCTGGACTTGTCTGCTGGTGATGGGAGTGGATCTCCAGACCCACTCTCTCTCCTTTTGTCTCCAAAACAGCTTCTAACATTGACACACTGCTGCCAGCAAGGGTGATGAGTACAAGGGTGACTCTACTATAGAATGACAGAATGAGGTGCTGTTGTCTTAGAGTCTTAAGTGTTAATATACACTGGCCTGAGTTCCCTAGTTTCCCCAACTTCTGGTCAAGGGAATCTGCCAAGGGCATCCAATAAGGTACCCTAGTGGAATGTTCTAGACTCACAGAACATTATCCCTGAAAGGAGTAACAGAAATCATCTACACAGCATATGAACTTCAGGACTTCATACAACACTCATTACGAATCAAACACTTGGTGAAAATATCAGGACTGTGATGTTACTGCTATAGAATGTAAGCCGTTCCTATTTTTCACAGCTGTAACTGTCATTTCTCATTTGCCAAGTTGTAATTATGCTTCCTTTCAATTTCTGACACAGTTTTACTGCTGTTGTCTGAAACTTACTGTTCAAGCAATTCACATTCCCACAGAAGTTCAATGTCCTGTGAGTTTGTTCCGTGTCTGAAAAGGGCTAAGTGGCCCTTTGAGTGTCTCTTTTTTTTGTATGGTTGTCTGAAGTCCTTAATAGTTTTATCTGTGATTTAAATTTAACTTTCTACTTATTTTACCAGAAAAGGCATAAGGTAGCCACTTTCTTGTTTGTTCTAAGTGTGTCACTTTTGAGGTGAAGCAGAGGCGGAAGAGTGCTTTGGTAACTAACTATTGTTGTCTACTGAGCTTGAGCTCAACTACATCATGACTTCATGGTACACTTGAGTTGGCTTTCTTTAGATCTAAGCCCTGTGCTCTTATGACTTGGTTTTGGATTTAAATCAGTTTTCAACTTATCCATGGAGTTTTGGAATCTGATTAAAGTTATTCATGATCTCTCCTTGTCTCGTGTTGATTTTGCATTGGAGAAACACACTAGCTCCGATTTTTTCCAAGTCACTGGCAGGAATACAGTGGTTTCTTTTCATCTATGATTTTTCTTTCTGTGATTTCAGTTACCTGCAGTCAACTGGAAATGGAAAATTCCAGAAAAAAAATCAATTCATAAACTTCAAATAACTTTATTGCTGTGTATTGTTATAATCGTTGTATTCTGTCCAGCTAGTGATCTTAAACTCTGAGTGTGCTTAATTTATAAATTAGACTGTATTCTAGGTAGCCTGTACAAGAAAAAAAAAACATAGTGTAGAATTTGCCCCGTGTGTGACTTCAGGATGGATTTTGTGGGGGGTAGCTTTTCTAGCAGTTCATGTTTCAGGATAGGAGCAGTGTAGATCCCTCCCATGCAAAGGCCACAGTAGAGTTTGTGCTTCTGTGGGGATCAGTGCTGCCCCTGAGCAGATGGGACATGGAGCTCATGTAGGAATGTGAGCACGGAGAAGTGGCTGGATGTACGGATGGAGTTTTGCTCCCTCCACCTGCCACTCACCTTCACTCACTCTCAACTGTGTGTTCTGGTCCAGGATATACCAGGGGCCTCTGCACCAGGCCATGGAATGTATTCCCTGAGGGAAGGGGGACTGAGAGTGTTTTGCTGAGCTGGCCAAGGCAAGAACAAAGCAGCAAGAAAACCTAGAGGCCTTTTCGTACTTTAACACCGATTCACCGATTGGTATCCTTGGCTAGGCACATTAACTAAAATCAAACCTGGAAAATGCTACGTGAGCCAGCAGAGGTGTCCGTGGTGTGAGCAACCAGCTGGGTGTGTGCTTTCAGTGGCAGGATGGAGGGACATGGGGGAACTGACGGCAGGAGGCACGAGGAGGTCCTCTGGGGCCGAGGAAGCTGCTGTATCTGGATGACATGTAGTGTTTACACGTAGCCTTTGCGAGGAGCGTGCAACACTTTCACGAAAGATCTGTGCCTTTCGCTGTAAGTCAGTAACAGCTCAGTCGTAAGAACGGTATGCAAACTCATTCATGGCTTCTATTCCCAACTGTTAAGATTCGAAGACCAGTTTTGCAAATTAAAATCTTGAGGCTTGGAAGACTGAAATGACTGTCAGCATTTGACAGTGATGGAATCCAAAATAGGGTGTAGAGCTCAGCTTTGTATGAATTGCTTTTTGAAATCATTTTTGGAATAATGCTTTCTTTAGTGTGTGGGATGGAAAATAGTTTTCTTCCAAGTAGTCTACTTGATGTTTGAAGAAAAAAAGATGCAGGATAGCATAGCTATATTTTAGTTGCGTGTTGTTGGTTGGTTTATGTTTTGCCTTGTTCTATTTCTAAGCCTTTGAAATCAATAAATGGTGTATGAACAGACTGCAGTCAGTGAGTGTGTGTGTGTGGGATGAAGGAAATTCGTGTCATCTGTTCCATCCATTAAGTATACCATATGATGGCTCTTCTGAAGGGTTTCTCTTTTCGAGGTGGTACTTTTAGAGGTGTTGCTATTTCCTCAGAGATATGAGCTGTGATTCTATGAGGGGATCGCCTGTCCATTGGCATGAGCTGCCTGCAGGAAAGGAGGCTAATTAAATGAGTTGGTTTTTGGAAGTGGGGTAAAAGTGGTTCTTGTACTCCTCTTTTCATTTTAAAGGAATAACTTATGATTACAGGTACTTTTATTCTTCAACACTTTGGGGGAAGCATATGTTACACAATTTTATTCTTTCATTTTTCTTGTATTTTAGGGAAGTGTCTACAGCGTATTAAGGGTCCACTACTAGATTGGACTCGTGGTGATTCTCCTATTTGTAGCCTCCCAAGATCTGGGATTACAGGCGCGTGTACGTGTACCACCACACCCAGTCTCATTCACAGTCTCAACACACCCCTGGGGGCAGAGCCAGCACTGCAGAACCTGGAATGGAACCCCTGGCCTCAGACACTTTAATCCACTGAGCTATTTGGCTGGCCCTCAGCAATTTTGTTCTTACAAGAAGCCAGAGCATATTTTATTAGGCTTAACATTCTGAGCAAGAGCGATACGATTTGATGATGGTCATTGCTTCTCCAGTCCAGATCCTTCCCTTCGTGCAAAACCGTGATGAGACTTGAGTATCTTCACGGAAGCTGTCCCCCACTCCCCTCTTCCTAGATCATCTCAAATTTTAAAAATATTTATCTTTTTTTTCCAGCTGGGTGTTGTGGCTCAGACCTCTAACCACAGCATCTGGGAGGGAGGCTCAGACAGGATGATTGCAAATTCCAGCCCAGCCTGGAAAACTTAGGGACTTAGTGAGATCCTGCCTCCAAATTGTAAAGTTAAAAAGAGCTAGAGATGTAGCTTGGTGGGAGCATCCTGCATTCAGTTCTCAGTAGAGTGAAACACACAAGAACAATAGACCCCCAAGGCACTCTGTGAACTGTCCGGGCTACACTGTCACCACCTCAGCTGTTATGGACCTGTTTGATGTTTTTCCAGCCATCCTGGACATTCTTCTCTTATGCTTTTTTTTTTTTTGTGGAACCAGGGATTGAACTCAGGCCCTTGCGCTTGCCAGGGAAGCGCTTATTCCACTGAGCTGTCTCCCCTGCCCCTCTTATGCTTATACATACTGGATGAACATGCTTACTATATGAATACTTTTTTTTTTTTGGCGGAACTGGGGATTGAACTCAGGCCCTTGTGCTTGCCTGGCAAGCACTTATTCTACTGAGCTATCTCTCTGGCCCTGTATGAATACTTTTTGAACAAGGGTT